>JAAGNO010007989.1:28430-56174 GCA_033439905.1 Ceryle rudis
TATTAATATATACAAATATATACAAAACCAGTATCGAACCCAACCCCCCTGATGGTAAGTACATCACCGTCACCACTGATGTTGTGGAGCACCCAGACTGGGCCCTGAAGCAGATGGAAGCTGTGCTCAGGAGCTGGATTCTGGTACCAGATTCAGGAACATACAGATCAGGATTGAAGGCAGAATGGACAGATTCCTTCTTGGATGCTCCGAGGAAGGAAATGAAAGAGGACCTGAGCCAAGCCGAGCAAAGCTGGCAAAGTGGGCCAAGGGAGGAGAAGAGCTTGTTAGCTCCCCAGAGGGACAGACCCTCCAGATCCCTCCACTTTATACCAAATATGATGTATATGGGCTGGAATC
Source organism: Ceryle rudis (assembly GCA_033439905.1). NCBI lineage: Eukaryota > Metazoa > Chordata > Aves > Coraciiformes > Cerylidae > Ceryle > Ceryle rudis. Next base: position 28,791 of record JAAGNO010007989.1, read on the forward strand.
CCTTGCTGGTCAGTTTGGAGTCACCTGTCCTGTCTGCTTCTCCCTGTAGGTGCAGCCTTTTACTTGCTGACTTCAGACAGTGCAGTTAGTTAGAAGAATTGAGCTGAAAAGTAAAATCACTGAGGAGAATTAGTTCTGTTCTCACTCAAATCAGGACAGGCTATCAAAAAATTCAGCTTATTGACTGAAATTGAGTAAATACAAAGGCTGACAAGTGTCAAAGCAACAAAACTTTTGAAAAGTATCAAAGCAACAAAAAGTAAAGAAATATGTTTTTTTACAGAATCCAGTTTCTTTCAGTATTAGGTATGTAATTTAAGCACAGTCTCATTAAAAATGTAGGCTCTTGGAGTGAATAGGCACACAAATAGGCACTTTGAGTGAAAGAAGATCTCTGCTTAACTGCATATATTGCTGAAAGAGTGGAGATTTGAACGTGGCATCTAGGAAGTCCAGTCATCAACTAAGATTACAGCAAAACAAGTCACTAAAATAATAAAAATGCTGATTTCTTATCTATAAAGTTTTGCCAAAATCTTTGCTTTCTGAAGGAATAATGGAATCCCTTTGAACAAAACTCTGACTCTGGAATAGAGGTATGAATGTTTCCACAAGAACTATGCCAATCATCAAAATTTTTCTGCTCTGTCTCTATCTAACTATTGACAAATGAACTATATGAACTATTTACTCATCAAAGTCATGATAAGAAGATCAAAGCTTTGGTAGGTCCACTTAAAATTCTTTTTTTTTTTTTTTTTGAGAATGAAAAAGGAGAATGAAAGCAGAGCTGAGAGTAGAATAGAAATGTAACTTAATCCCTTTATCTGAGAGTGTAGTGATAGAATATGGGTAACAGTTTTAAATTGAAAAATAGTAGATTTAGGTTAGATGTAAGGAAGAACTTCACTGTGAGGGTGGTAAGACTCTGGAACAGGTTGCTCAGAGCAGCTGTGGATGCCCCTTCCCTTGAAGTATTCAAGGCCAAGTTGGATAGGACTTGGAGCATCCCCATCTATGTTTGTTTTCTCACAGCCTATTCATATCTTGTCTTTTAGAGGGAACACTGAGAAACAATTAACCCTGTATATTTTTGAAAAGCTGTTCCAGAGCTTTAGAATTTCTTGTGTTAATGCAGGTACCCAATATTTTGCCTTTTTTTTTTCCTCAACCTGTTCACTCCTGAACAATCATTGCATTAAAACAAATTTCTGCCATGAAAATAAGAAAAAGCAATTGCACTCTGTAAAATATTCTGTAGGAATGTCTGACAGATATGTGGCTGGGCACAGGTGACTCGTTACATGCATGTTCCTTGCACTCTGAATGGAAAAGTGACAGAAATTGCTGTTATATAAAAGTGCTTGGTCCTATTTTTCTTGGTTTGGGCTCAACAGACTGACACAGAGATAAAGATGTTTGAAAGTGTCTGTTAATGGCAGCAGTGACAGAAATTTGATGATAATGCCCCATGAAGAGATGCCATGTGATTTGCCTCGTGCATCTTCTGTGTAGTGGCCAAATTCTGTGTGATCTCTGTCTTAGAGAGATACAGGTTCTATTACATAACATGTAATAAGTTTATGTTGAATAAAGCTACTCTACAATAATGGACTCTCCTGTTGTAATGATATATTAGGTTGGTCACAAATTATATTTCTGAATATTAAAATGATAGTTAATTACTATTTAATTCAGCCGCTGCAGACTTAAAAACCCTGTTTAAATCGAAATCCACAAGAAGCAGAATTTTGGACCCATAACAGAAAACTGCTGGGTTGGGTTTTTTTTTTTTGTTTTTTTTTTTCCTGTGTTAAAGACACAAGAAACATTGAGGCTTTTTAGTTTGCTTGAGGTGATTTCATTTTGTCTGAAAAGAAATAAGCTGGATATTGATAAGTTATTTTCATTAGTCTGCTTGTTTGGAAGGAAGTTGATTGACTTGTTAGACTGTTTTCCATGAATATGATGAAGAATGTATAGATGTCATTATAAATATGGATCTGACATTTATATTAGTGTAAGTCTGGATTTGTGCATGTGAAATTAATGGAGCTACACCAATATGAATCCCAGGCAAATTAGGTCAAAGGGAATCCAAAACAGTAAACAGAACTGCACCAAGCCAATCTCTGATACATAAAAGAGTCTAAAAACAAAGTGAAATTATGGATCTGGCATTTGCAACCATGCCAGTGCCAGCCTAACCTAGACAGCATAATTAATAACTATCAAGATATGATGGCATGGTCTTCCATGCACTTGCACTCTAATACCTGCAAGACAAACTCCCTCAAGATCTTGGGAGCATGTTTGCAAGTTTGTGGTGCTGCATGTTCCTTGCAACAGTTAGGTTGATCTAACAGGGACTGGCTCCCACATGCTGTACTCACATCTGTTATCAAGAATACCCACACTGGAGCAGATACTTCCAAGAAGGGAGTGCAGTTCACAGAGAAGCTTGGGCTGCAGCAAGTAGCCCCCTGTAGGGACTGTGGCCAGTGGAGGACCCCACACCAGAGCAGAAGAAACCCAAATCAGTAATTAAATGTTTTCCCCAAGTTGAGTCTCTTGCCAGCTGCAGTAGCTAGTGAGTGATTTCCTTGCCTTTGTTTTGGTCCATGAGTGTTCTTGTTCTTCAAATTTTCCTCCTGTTTCCACTGGAAGAGGGACAAAGGAGGGAAGAGTGAGCAAGTGTCCCTGTGGGTGCTTAGCTGCTGGCCAGTGCTGGACATTAGACTTGGCAATGCATCCTGTGCATGGTAGTTAGCAGCAGAACAAGGTTTTCACTTGCATATTGTTGTTTGCCCTTTGATTGCATCTATCGTGCATCTCTGCATCTTTAATGACTTAAAAACCCAAGCCTCTCATTTTACCTATGTTTATTCTGGATTGCCCATGGAAGATAACCAAAATAATCCACTAAATTTTAAAAATAAAAGGGTTTTGTTCTGAAAAGTGTAAAGAAGGATTTGGCTTCCAATCCTTCCTGCAGAAGGATTGGGCTATTAATCATGGAGAACCCGAGCAGGCCAAGAAGCTAAGAAGGAGGTGGGTGCTGGCCAGGGTCTGCAGCAAACTCCTCCACACGGGCAGTGCAGTCTTGTGGAAAGGGTAATAACTTTGATGGGAATAACCAGTAGTTGAAAAAGAAAATTTTTATATAAAATTAAAAATATTTTAGCATATACTTAGATAAACAGTGGTGCAAGAATTCTTCTATTATCATCTATGAATAAATACCAGTTTTTCACTATTTATACTCGACAGTCCATATTAATGTCATTACACATGGATATCACAACATCTGCCCACTCAGCTCAGGGTGATGTAAATATAAACATTTACACTTAATATTTGCAGATTTTCTATATTAACTAATATTTTTCCATTTGAAAGTGCCAGTGTTTTTTTGGGAAAAAAATGGGATTAACACCTACCACAATTAAATCTATTTGTGAACAACCAAATGGAGGTGGGACAAAACAAATTCATCTATGTATCACAGATTTATGGTATTTAGGATCAGAAAGGATGCTAGATTACTCAGCCTGACACTCTGCCGTTCATAAATCTTCACATTTCACCCACTTACCCATCTTGAACTAAGACATCTGTGTGGTTAAAACTTCCTTCTCAAAGGAAGATAGGCTTGATTAAAAGAAATTAAAAAAAAATGTTTATTTTCTTCCTTTGCCTTAGTATTATTGCTTTCAATGTAGCCAAGTCACTTCGTAATGTCCTCCTTGCCAAAAATGAGCACTGAGCTCTTTAAGTCTTTCATGATGCATTTGCAGTTCTTTCCTGCCCTTTCCTCTAATTTTTGAGCACCAGTTTCAAGACATATGTGCCGCACCTGGAGATGGCACACTGGTGTCACCAATGCCACATGCAGAGTAAAAAACCTTTCCCTGCTTCTATTCACTACTTCTGTTTGTACATTCACAGTTTGTGCTACCTTTTTGTGCTATAGCATCCCAATGAGAGTTCAGGTTCTTGTCCACTGTGACGCCACAATTTATTTTAAAGTCACTATTTTTCAGTTTAAAATTCAGTATTCTGTGGGGATAGCTGTATCTTGCTGTATTAAATTACAGTTTGAGTAGACAAGTCTACCAGTTGACCCAAATCACACTGACTTATCTATATTCACTGTTAGTTACCACTCTGCCAACCCTCATGTCATCTGCAGCTTTTATTAATGCTGATTTTATATTTACTTCTAGGTCACTGAGGAGAATGTTGAATACTGTAGAATTTAGTCATAAGGAAGTCCATCAGAGACACTCTACCCAGGGATGGTTCCATATTGACAGACAATGTTGCAGGCTGTCATCTCTGAATCCACTTATTATGCACTTCACAGGTATTGTGCAGTCCTAATTGTTTAGCAGAATGTCATGAGGTGCTAAGTCATACCCTTTACTAAAGCCTACATTAAATCATCTCAGTTCCTTTAGGAAAGGAATTCTTATGTCAAAGAAGTAAAATGACCTACTTTTGCGTTAACTGAAATTTGTATCTTCCTGCCTTTTAATTCCCATTAAAAGCAACATATCAAAGATTTGGAAATGGTCTGTGATTTTTTTTCTGCACTTCTCTCTCTCTAAATTGCCATTATAAAATATTCTTCCAGTCTTATTTTCAATATATATTCTCATGCTTTAACTTTTCCTTCAAGCAAATATCCTACAATATCCTTTTTATTGTGATGAGCTATCTTCTACACTGTATTATTCAGAACAGCCAAAGCTGACTGACTCACAAAAAGATTAATTATTTGTTGTCCCATAACTGCTGCTATTTACATGCATTTCCTATGGGATATTTGTACTCCTCACAGAGAACTCACAGAGTTTGTGTGTAAACTGGATACTAAAAGATAAGAGGTGAAATAAGGACTGTAGTGCTATAACCATGAAGAAAGTCACATCTAGAGGTGTGTACTGGTACAAAGTAAAATAGGAAAAAGATTTAGGCAAGAAAGTTAATAATGCTTGGACTGCAATTTCAGAATATAAACCTTACTTCACAGCTCCTAAATGCCAAGGAATTTCTTGCTTTTGCCTGGTAGAAATGAAGCTTGGTATTTCAGGCCAAAATTATACATGCTCTAGCATTTTAAAACTGAGCATGAATATTTACAGTTTAAAAGTTTTAATTTAGATGTAAAACAGTAAATCAAGGACATCTTGAGAAAAAACATCCAGTCAATCTTGAATAAACCCCTGAACAACCGGAGACTTTTGTCAGCACATATGGTTGTCTAACAGGGCACCTCAGAACAGTGGGTGATGTTATGTGCCATATGTGCTGCTATACCAAAGCATGATTTGGTTTCTGGTAATACTATAACGAAAGACTAAACTCTAAAATTACCTAGCTCCTCTTAATCAATATCAGCATCTTATTATTTCATCTATATTTAATTGCATTCTTAGTGGGCTAAAAGAATGCTTTTTAGCTGTCAGGAGAAAATATGAGGCAGAATGGTTTACCTAAATATAACAAAACAAACAAATAAACAAACAAATAAAACTTTCAAAGGGGATTATTATCTTGCTATTTATTTGATTATCTGAAATACTTCACTGGAACAAAAATCAAAAAAGAGTCACTAATAAAGTAAATAATGTGATACTCTTATACTTTGTCACATAAACTTCATAGAAAAGCATAGAACTTATCTGCAATACCCAAGAAGGTGTAATAATATGGTAAAGAATATTTTCCTGACCAGGACTAATTTGGTGTCTTATACTTTGAAAATCACACTTCATATAGCTCTGAGTTCTGTAAGATCTCTAAATAATGCTTTGCAATAATGAACTTTTTTGCTTGTGATGCACTATACATTTAAAACTTGACTTAAAATTTCAGGAAGTAATTTGGTTTGTGCACTTAACCTGTGGTCTTTTCTAACATGAACGATTCTATGATTCTATGAATCTGATTTCCAAATATCAATTTTTTAGTCACTGTGAAATTGAAACATGTTTGAGGCATCTTGGCTTGAATACTTTATGGTGAAACACCTACATCAACAGTCACTTTTGATAATTTAGTTGAGGAAGTCTTTAAAGGCTAGAGCTAGTACTTTTTAACCTAATACTTGCTATTGCAATTTGCTGTAAACAATTTCTGTCATTTTCACCTACAAAGAAGCATTTGACCCCCTAGTAATTTTCATTGCCTCACTGTAAATTTCTGGTTTTAGGAACTCTCCAGGCCAGTTTGAGCTTTAGCTGTCAGAAGTAGACAAAATTCTACTGGCAACCATAGTTCAGCTAAAGATTTGGCTCTACAGCCAAATACAGAAATCAATGAAATTTCCTGGTCTGAGTGCAATTTTCAAAATAAACACACTAATGTGAGTGTGCCATCATATCTGCACTCTCCATCCAACCTCTGCTTTTAAAAATAAAATATTCTGTACACAAATGTGCTTTACAGACTAAGCTCTAAGAAAAAGTGGGAAGTCATATAAAAAATTTGAAAATGTAACAAAAGGCTCCAAATGTCAGAGGACAGTATAGGGTGGGTCTCTGTAGGTGTTGGTGTGCCCTTTGTTGTCAATCAGCTCTGCTAGTAGAATGAAGAGGTCACAACCTCACCTGTTTCAGCTGGCACATCAGAAGACTGAAAGAAGAGCAGTTTGCATGAAATGGTCTCACATGAAGAGACATAATGTTACGTTGACCCTGACTCTCAGTCTCTGACAGGTCCTGTCACATTAGCTTTTCTTTTTTTCTAATTTTCAGCAGTTGATGATGTTTGTTTATTCAAAATCCATCATCAGTTACTATCACAAGCAAGATAACCTATAGCTCTTGCTTTTCTGTGTTACCTCAAGAAAGGTAACAATAGCAATGCTTAAGACTCCTCTAGATAAACATTAGGAACAGGAAATACAGTGTACAGTGTGCATGCCCTGAGTGCACCAATTAGCCTTGATTGCTCTGAGAACATCTGGGACATCCACCGGGACATGCACCTATACATCTTCTGTCTCCATTTAAGCTCAGGCCCTAGTTCTTGCCTGAACCACACTGTAGGTAGGCCTGTGTCAAGCTCTAGTCCTTGATGGTCCTGACTTGCTGATTTGACTTCCTGGTTTGACCTTGCATCTAACATATCACTTTGCATTTGTTTGATCATTGGACTGATGGCTGAGCCTGTTACTGTCACCAATCCAGCTCTGTTTGTCTTGCTTGGATACTGTCAGACTTCTCACTGTGGTCATTGCTCCTACCTACCTGCATTGTGGTCAACTCCTCATCTTCTTTCACAAAACGGTGCCATTTTTGTTGCTCCTTGATATAACATATAGTTTACTAACAAAAGCAGAGGCCTAAGAATCAAGGGTTTTAGTCCATTCACAATTTTACCATTGGGTCCCAATTTTCAAGGCAATCAATATCTGACCTTTCTAGTCATTGGCTGTATAAACAGGTGTTGTAGTTAGCTATTGACATCTTTAACTTCTTTTCAAGGGAGGTTGCCATTTAGGAAGCTTTAATCCATTTTCTTTCTGGATTAGAGATCTAAACCACCAAAATGTCTTAATCCACTGACTGAGATTTAATTCCTCAGTGTGCAGCATACTCTCAAAATGACTCAGCATTCACACCGGGAAAAAAAGATACTGGTAGTATTCTGTCAAATCCTAGCCATAACCCAGTTTTTTCCCAGCTGAAATGCCAAAGCAAGATACTGCACAAAGCAGGTTGAACTCCTTTTTCAGATTACCTTTGGAGAATATTCAATGTGTTGTCTAAATTAAAAAGCAGGCACAAAAGCTATTTCTCCAGGTGCTGAAGGCTAAATTAAGTCTGGGTAGAGAATGTATCTGAGTCTTAATTTTGCTCTTCTTTTTTTTCACACTGAAAAATATGAAACATGGAAGGTCTTCCAGAGCCAGGACATATTCTCCAGCAGAGAAGGAGATAGTGCCATTTCAAGACTGGAAAAAGCCTCTTGGACCCTGTCAGATCAGACTGGCTTTTTCAGTTAGGAGCTGTATATTGGGAAGACAAGAAGTCATAAGGGTCTCTTTAGCTATACCTAGTCTGCACCAATGGGCTAAACAGAGAGAGCTTCTGTATTGGGACCTTGAGGCCAGCCACAGCAGTTTGGCCTAGTCCATACTGTTTAAACACTTTGAGCCTCCAAACCAGCAGGGGTTTATTTAAGTTCTTTATGGGAACTGGCTGACTTGTGCTGTCTTGAACCAAGAAAGGGAATTATTTGGCAGAAGAGATAGCTAGTGCAGGAGAAAACCTTGCTGCAAATGAAAAGGTAGAGACAACTAACCTCCAATGTCTATGTCCATTCTATGGTACGCTAACTTACTGATACCAGCCAAGCTTTTATGATGCAGGGCAGTTACACTTCACAGTTACACTCTTTGGATCTTCTTGCTTTGTGGGTCAGGATGAGCAAAAACATGTCACGGAAAATAAATAGTCATTCTCTTTCCAGGTACCACCTTACAATACTAAACAGAGGTGCCAATCATAAACTTGTGCTGAGACAAGTAATGTGAACTTCCATCTTCCATATTTCACAAGCAGTGGAAAGTTTGACAATAGAACACTTAGGGCAGAATTCCAATTTATAAACAAATTCATCTGTTGGCAATTAGATGTCACAGGATATTGTGCTTGGGGTGCTGCAAGCCCTTTTAGTCTTGTTTCTCAAGGCCATGCAAGTGTTTGCAGCACCTACAAGGTTTGCAAATGGCACTAGGTGCCCCTAATTAGGTAGCTAATAGGTTTTAATTGGATTAGCAGAGCTGATAGCCTAAAATAATTCTTATGATATCAATGGGACTGTTCCCACCTCTCACATCTATGTTCCTGGAGCTCTGCAAGCAATTCCAAGGATTACCTTGGAATTTTTTTACATCAGCCTGCCTACTTCAGGACACTGTTAGATGCTTAATACAAACCATTCATTGTCTGGAAGTAGATAAATACTTAAAACACAGGACCAGCTAAGTAGTTTGGGATAATTATTTTTTTGTTACAACTGTTGTAATTAAATGTATTCTGTGTGGTCACTTATGACATATTTATGTATAAGTATTACTGAACAATTTCAGTGATAATGGCTATCTTTACATTTTTATTTAATATTGAAGTATGAATAACAATAGTTTTGCTAGCTCAGGCCAATATCAGGCACAACAAAACCTTGCCAGCTTGTGCAAGTTTAAATTGGTACAATATCAGGCATGCAGCAGTTTGCTGTAGTGCAGGGGTTTAGTATTAATTCTTCTCATGTTGTTAGGTCTTCTGGATTGTCTGTTTTGTGGGTTTTTTGTGGGTTTTTTTGGGTTTTTTTTTTGTTTATTTTGCTTCCAAATAAGATACTACTAGATACTGTTTAATGTTTGAAGGGCTCCATAGTAGCAAGTTGCAGAGCTGTTTGACATATACTATAAACTCACACATGCAGTTCCTAACACTTATGGGTTAGTGGATGTCAGCTGAGCTGTAGCAGTTCTACAGCAATTGTGTACACGTTCAAAGCTCTGGATTCATAGGCTGATGAGAGGTTAATTCCACTGAAATCACTGACTAAGCTCTCTGGGGCCCAGGCCAGCAATTTCAAAAGCATTTTCATTTAGTTTGATTATTCTTCCCTGTAAACTAAAACAAGATGTGTTTCATTCACTGACGGTTAAAACTGCATATTGGTAGTACCTGAGAAAGAGAAATACTTGAATCATGGCAACTCCACTGTGACCTACCTTCTATAGGCCTTTGAACTGGACTGAGATACTGCTGTGACAAGTTCCTTCTTTTGCAGCCATTAAGATCAGTCTTTTATTGACATAGGCAAGAAGTGATAACAGCATGACAAGTACAAAGACCAATGCTATTTTGCAAGATATTTGCTAACATATTAGAAAAAAATCAGTAATTAAAATAGAACTAACACTATTGGAAACAGATTTTTTTTTTAATTTTTTTTTATTGTCCATGTTCACCCTTGCTAATTTGCACTATACATGAACTTCCACTGGGTCCACCAGTTTTAAGTAAGGTAAATTTGGTTTATTTGCTTGCATTTAAAGAAATTTTTGCATTCACTTGCCTTACTTTTCTAATGACTTTAAGTTTTTTATGTACTGCTTAGGAGATACCAAGTCAAAGAGCTCCTGCACTGATCTGTTCACACTGTTTTGTCTTTGTCCAGTGGGAATGCTGTCACTGACATAGAGATCACTAGAAATGGATCAGGATGTTTCACACGGCCGTTCTAAAGAAAGTCTTCTTTAATATGAGTACTAAAAAAATTAAATCCCCAATCCCAATCCTGACCAGCTTTTGCTTCCCAACCTCTGTTTCCATGGCATTCTCAGCTGGTAGAAGGCAGAGAGCTAGTACAGTAAAGAGGCAGGCCAGCTTGTGCAGTACTTTCCTAGCAACACCTACAGCCTTTAGGATCCTGTTGCGTTAACTTTAACAAGAATAGAAACAGAATCTCTTTCTACCTTTTTTTCTTTTTCCCTTTCAATGGTATAAAAGGAGGAGAGAGATTGAATGGAGCCTAGCAATTGCTGACCCTTACGTTTATAGTGGTAACCTTCAGCGGCAAGACAGGGTCCTTGTCTAATAAGCTACATTTGTAGTCATAATGAGAAATAAATTATCTCATCAGAATGCTAGTCTTCCTAGTTTTGAGTGAAATTCATAACTATCTGGGTTTTGCTTATTTGTTACTCTAAGGCATGATTCTACCACTTGTTTTTCAAAGAATTCCTCTGTTTATAAGAAATTCTTTATGCCTTATTTTTTAACCTAACAGTTGTAACAATAAATGACAACAATTTGTTATAATAGTAACTCTTGTAACCTTATACTTAAATGATAATTCAGTGGAGCTGCTTCAGTTGTAAATCAGCACACCTAAAGCCTCTGAAATGGACCATACAGATCAATCATTACATCTCCGTGAGGTCCTGTTAGATTCATCTTAGTTCCACCAATACAGATCAGACTGTAATACAAAGGACTTAAAATCATAATCCAAACCCACTTCTCAAAATCAAAGTATGCTTAAATGCCATCATGATACTAGGATACTGAAGCTGTGTTCTAAGAAATGTAGAGAAACTGGACTGGTACACTTGTAGGCAGTTTCATTAGCCCATGACTTTTGTGTTCCTTTCTTTCAGGTAATTCTAAAGAATTGTATAACCATTTTCCTCATGATAACATTAAGAATAAAATTTACACTCTTTTTGGAAGTAAAGAAGAAGGGAGTCAAGAAAGCTATTTTCATTCTACAAGTTTCATTGTTGTCTGGAAGTCTGAAATTGCTAGGATAAGAACACTGCAGAAGAGAATACTGAGAAAAGATGTGATAGCAATCTTCAGATGCATTAAAGGCTGCTGCAAAGAGGATGAGAATGTCTCCTGTGTACAAAGCAGGAAACAATGGGCTAAAATTACAGCAGACTTAGTTTTGACACTAGGACTAGCTTTCCAAGAGTAAAGGTAGCCACTCTCTGGAATAGTTTAGCTGTTCTGAGGAAAAGGGTAGGCAAATGGCTACCAGCAATGATGATTGATCATAAATGAAGAACTCATCGTACTTTGGGTTGGAGTATGGACCAGATAACTTCCTGAAGCCTCTTCTCACCTGTTTTCTTTTGATTCTCTATACTTAAGATACCAAAGGGACTGATATTAATCACATTTAACATTTGTAAAAACCATTTAAAATAAGCAAAACAGAAAACCTATGAAATGGTGACATGTTAATTAGTCTCTTTAGGTGTTTTGTTTCAGCCCTACCTTTTTCCTGTTCAGTCACATTAGACACTTATACTGAGTTACCATATTTTATCTTCTTATACTCTCACAAGTCTGATACTCCAGTACTTAATGGAAGATAAGAGGCTTGGCAAAGGAACCTCTGCTTCTCTCCACTGAGTATCATGTTTGACTTGCACCTCCTCTGCGATGTCAGAGGATAACTGGCAATGTGCAGGAGTGTAATTCTGATCTTTTGCACGCATCCCAATCCAGTGATTTTCCCTCTCCTCCACTCTTAATCTACTCAAACTCCAGGTGAGCGCAAGTCTGCAAAACCAAAATAGCAACATTTCTTCATTTTGAACACTTTATAAGATAGTTTTGAAAACACGGAGGATGAATATTCAACTAGTTTAAAATATTCAGGCTAATTATGTACGTCATCTTTGGTACTTAAATCTGTTTCCTCACAGTTTGGAAGACATCTATGTTTTAGTACATCCAATGAACAGATTCACAGATATGTGACAAGCCCTACTTATATCGTATTACTAACGGACTTATTTGGAAGGAAGGAAATCTTTGCATTAGGTCATTCAGTTCACTGATCATGGGCTCTGTGAATGCCATCTGATGGAATGTGGACTATAAGAAAGTTCTGAGGCTTCTTAGCTGCTGGCTACAAAAGAAGCTCGTAGCCTAAGGTGCCTTGGTAACTTGCCTTACACGAAACTTTCAGATACAGGAAGGTTTCATAGAAAACAAAATAGTGCAGATGGTTCCTTTCAATATTTTGAGGCATAACAATAATTTTGCATTTCACTTGGCTTTCCATCAAAAGACATCACTCTATGCCTTCCAAATAGTGGTGATAGGACTTAGCCTTTCACTTTCTTTTCTTTTCAATCCCTTTTCCAGTTTTCACTTTCTATCTATTAAATTTAAAAAAACAAAACACCATCTTTGGTCCCTCTTCCCCCCTGCCCTTCACACCAAGGAAAAAATCTGTAAATAGCCACAAAGCTACCTCTTTAACTCCTTTTAAGCATCTCTATACTCTCCTTTGCCACACTGGCAGCAACCCTTGGCTGAGACTATCACCCCTCATGCTGACAGACACTGAGCACTATTTTTTGATATGCTCCCTCTCCTGGTATCCAGCTTGTCCCCTCTGGCTTCATGCTTAAATGGCACACTCTTCAGAGAAGTAATTAACTTCTGAATGGTTGGTTCATGGGAGATGTGGAACTAGCTTTGGTTCAAGGGCAATGCTCAGTGCTGCAAGTCAGTCTCAAGCTTCAGGTAAAGTAAGTTTCTGAGGTCTGAAAAGATGGAGTCTTTGTGAGCTAAGATGAAGTAAGGGTAACAAAATAATAGGATCTCTGAGCCTGATGGGATGCCTGCCAGGGGTATTTCCCTTCAAAGAGTGCCGACAGAGAAGAGGCAGAATAAAGCATATTTCTGACCTGTGAGGGAAAAGCATTAGGAAATCTAGACAGAGATCTTTACTATACATTAGTACAGCAATATAGTATTCATCCTTTCTTTGGCTTGTAGTGCAGCTGTTGCAGGGCAGGGACTGCCACTAATGCTGAAATCTCCAGGGTTTGCGCCACTGTCCCTTAGAAAGCAGACCTATCTAGGCCAAGAATGACTTGCTCCACCACCTGCAAAACAGTGCGCTAGCTGGAGACAAAATGCTCAGAAAGCAGCTTTCTACCATGACTGCCGGCCAGCATGATTCTTCTAAGGGCATCATGAAGCAGCTCTATCCCTGCAATTGCATCACCATGTCTCTGAGGAAACTGTGGGTACTGCCAAAAATCCACCAAGGTACTGTTCTGCAAATTGCCATTTGCACCTTCTGGGGTAAGAGCTGTCACAGAACCTCAGGTTAAACCTATGCTTCCAAGATTTGGCCATAATGACCCTGCAGTAGGTCAGAAGACTTTGCAGGGTGCTCTGAGGACACAAGGCTGTGCACGAACCATGTGAGCTAAATCACTACTATGCCTGAAGACATTCAGCTGGTGTGCTGCATCTCTAGGGATGGTCTTTTCAGCAGAAGCTCCTCTATAGGAGCTGTTGCCTCAACAGAAGCACCTAAGCAGAGCCCTCCTCTTGTTAGGATGCATTAATATATAAAGAAAAACATGTTTTCAAAGAAACGGTTAAACTGATAAAATTGCTGCAGAAGCAATGTCTGCCATTCACTGAAATGCAAATACATTGCAATAATGTGAATTAGAACCTAAGGCAGTATAGTCTATACAAGACTGTAAGCTACAATACACCATGGCCACACTTTACATCTCTTCTAGAGGTTTGCTCCAGCACAGCTACATAAATTAAGCTATGGTGGTGGATAGTTATTAATGCTGAGACAGCTTTAGTACTATCTCTATGATTTCCTTGGCCCTCTCTCCATTATCACTGACACTTTTCTGGTTTGTGATACCTCTGAGTCTCAGAAGAATTCTCCGAGGACAGCTGGTCCTGTCAACTCTCACAACACAAATGGATTTACCTTTGCTTTGACAACTATCTCTGGCCCTTGCAAAGAAGTTATTTTATTTTGAAGTCTAATAGCTTTGACTTCTGGTTTCTTGATTTTTCCTTTGTGGTATAGCCACTACATTGAAAACAATGTGGGTTTTTAAATCAAAGTGGAAAAAAAATAGATTCCTTAACACAAGGTGAGAAGGCCAGCAACAATCCTTTCCAAAGAACAGAAAATTATATTTGCTATCTCCTTGCTGACCAAAACTTTTCTCTAATAGAAGTCTCTCATCAGCCTACCTATGTGCTACAGTACCACCAGTTAAAGGACAAAGATCTATATATGCCTTTTAAACCTCTTGCATTGCACAGTAAAACATACTATTTAGTCTGACACTCATTTTGTTAGTTTCTACCACCAGCAGCTGGTAGATTTCTCTGGGGTTTTCTTTAGAGCATCTGCCTTGGGTCAGGTCACTATAAAAAATTTAACAAACATCCTTTACAGGACTGGCTTGAGCTTTTTTAAATAAGGAAATGTCATCTATTTCCAATCTAACAAAGGTTTTATTTCTGTTCTGTCAACACAGAATACATATTAAGCATTACATTTAATGAGATATTAAACATCACCTTGTTCCTAGTCAATACAGGAACAGGCTACGCTTAGAAAATACATCACTTGGTTTTGTTTCTCTGTATGGTTGAAGTTGTTTTGTTTTGGTAATATATGCATTTCTTAATTTTGGACAGCAATAAAGTGGGATAGACTGTAGGCTGCATCTCAGCTAGTATTGGAATGGAGCAGGACAGGCTGGGCAACTGTGTAGCCCCTGAAATGTGGGGTTAATTTTGAGGATGATTATTTAAAAAAAAAAAAAAAAAAAGAAAGAAAAAAAGCATAAAAGGAATAACAAAAAAAAAAAGCCAAGTAGTAAGAGCATAAGAAATGCCACACTAATTCAAAACAAATGTCCCTGTAGCCAGTGTTTGGTCTCTAAGAGACATCACAGGTTGACATTTAGGGAAGAATAGGAACCGTGTAAATAGATGTGGTTGTTTCCCCTAACACTCTTCCAGCTTCTTTTTTAAGCTTATAGAATTTTCTGAGTCTTCTATAGTTTGTTTAGCAACTATTCATGAATCATTGTTCCAAGTACTTCTCCCCCTGAACTTACATAAATTTCTTCCATTCATGGTATCTTTTGCAAGGATTTCCACAGGGCTGGTACCTGATATGTCAGGAACCACCAACACAAGTTTTATTTGATGACTTCTAACGTCCCTAGATGGGACAGTGAATAGTTGATCACTATCCACTTCAGTCATGCTGCTTATGATTTAGTAGATCTCTATCACATTCCCACAAATCACCCTTTTTCTGCAGAATCCCAGTGCACTGAATCATTCATTGTACAGAAGCCATTCTGTGCTATTTGATCGTCAAATGTATCCTTCTCTGAATCTCTTCTTAGCTCTAATGTATCCTTTCTTAAATGAGGAGACCAGAACTGCAGATTGTATTCAAAGTATAAGAAAAAGGCATTTATCCAGAGATGCAATTGAGTTTTCTGTTTTGTTTTTTACTCTTTCCCTCATAGTTCCTAGCATTTGATTTATTTTTTGACTGCTGCTGAGGACTGAGATGGTGCTTTCTTGAAACTATTTATCTTAAACCCCAAGTCTCTTTCACTTCAAAGTGGAAATGGTCAGGTCACAGTCCACTATCTGATATATGAAGACAAGATTGTTCTTTACCATAGCATTTCACAAAACGTTTTATTGTTCTGCCATGAAGCCTCATAAGATCTTTCAGCTATTGTATGCTTAACCCTTGTCCTTATTACATTGATAACTTTATTATTTGAAAACTTTGAAATCTCACTGCTCATTCTCCTTTCCAGGTCATTTGTGGCTATGCTTAAGCACATGCATCCCAGCTCAGAATTATGTCAAACTCCTCTTCCTTTACTGAGAATTTTGACTCTTAGTTCCTATTGTGTTTTACTGCTAGCTGTGTTTGTTCAGCTTGAAGATAAGGCTAATGGTAAATCTAATTGCTCTGTTTGACTTCTTAAAATGATATTATAGAGAACACAAAGGTAGAGTCTTCTCATAGGTTCACAATGAAAGGAGAAGAGGTGATGGACATGAGTTGCTTCAAGGGAAATTCTAATTCGAAATAAGTTTCTTCACACTGCACCAAGACACCCAAAGAGCTTGTGGGATTTCTATAGGATATTCAAAGCTTGACTGTTCATGACCCCAAGTTACCTTAGCTAAGGTGTAAGCTGGAATTACTTTGAGCAAGAACTTGGACTATATGACCTCTGGAAGTCCATTCAAACCTAAATTATTACTTAATTCAATGCATTTAAGACAGGATTTTCCCTCTTCTCCCATGGCTGTTTAGTATCCTTTCTTGAAGGATACTGTCAAGGTCTTTTGAAAATCCCGGTAATTATCAACAGGATCACACAGAAGCACATGCTCATCACTTCAGAGAACTCCAAGAGGTTTACAAGACAGAACCATGTTTTCTCTTTTCGAGATCATAGTCATCATCAAGTGTGAATACACATTGTCATTAGTAATTCACCTATTTCATCTTTTTTTGGTGAATATCACTTGGTCCTGGTGATATGTATTTGTTACTTTTCATTCTATTTCTTGGAATCATAATCCCTTCCAAAGCTGCTTCAATTTTCAGATGGTTCACTGAGTTCCCCTTGAAAAATCATGCTTGTCTTGTAATCTCTCATGTTTTCTATAATGAACCTGGATGCCAATAAACTGTTTAGCTTCTCTCCCATGGTTTTGTCCTCTCTGACTATTCCTTTTCTATTCCAGTTAAGGAAGTGCTACAAAATGCTTACCAGATAGTTTGCTCCTGGTGTCCCAGGAGAAGAATATAGTACTAATTTTACTTCCTTTAGGAAGCTAATCCTGCAATTCTTTTTTAGTCTGATTACATTTTCACATTTCACATTTCATCTAATTTATGATCCTTTTCACTTTATTTGAATACAATTTCATATTTTTAAATGATTCTCACTTAATTCTAACAACCCAGCTTAGCCATTCCATCTTCCTTTTGCCAGTCTCCAAGACTCTCCTAATACACACAGTATGCAAAGTTGTGGTGCTTCCACTCCGGTCTCTGCACCACCTATAACTTAATTCTGTTGCCTAACTGGTGACACAACTGTGGTGAAGTTTTTGGCGTTTTGCTTTGTTTTGTTTTGTCATGGATGCTGGATCTGAGTAACAATTATTGTTACAGAGTTGTGCTTCGAGAGGAAATTTTAAAATATATCTTTGTCATTATCTTGTCAAGCGTTGCATTTCCTCTTGGAGGGTTGCTAGCCAGCTGATCCCTGAAAGAACAATTTCACCTGCGGTTTATGGCCCTGAGTGAAGTTTCCCTCTTCAACATGCAAGTAACTGAAGTAATCCAATACTTTCTGCCCTTATCATCTTAACTCAACCTGTCTCAACTCCTCAGTGGGAAGCTGCTAGTATTAACCCCATTTCATAGTCTTCCTCTTTGTGTCTGGCATTTCAAACCAGCTTCTGTGCTACTTGTTAAGGTGGTTAGTTTGTTAATTCAATTTGATCCCAAGTGCTAACTAAATGGGTATTTCCATCGTAGCAGTAACACGGTGTACTTTTTTCATCCCTTTATATTGTGTACACTAGTATTATAGCATCCCACTGGCTGTCTTTCTTCCATCGGGAAGAAGGGAGTGAGAGAAATAGCTGTAATTGATAGTTGTTCACATCAGTAGTTCTTGATCCAATTCCTTTGCTTTCAGGATTGCAGCAGAGCTTACGCTGTTGTGTTTTGACCCTGAAGCCTGCTACTCTCACTCTACTAATGTCAACATTTGAGTTCCATCTTCTGTATCTCTACTGGTCTGCTGAGCCCAACTGCTCTCACCTTCCTTGAAAATTCATTAATTCTACTCCATTTTCCTTATCCTGATAATCTTCTGTTCTGGCACTTTGATTTTGTCTTTAGCCCAGAGGGCAACAATATTGACTGTAACAGAAGACATTCTTATACTCGTAAAAAATCTTCTCCTCTCTACTTATGCCTGCTTTGACCACAAAAAGTGTTTCAACAGCTATAATTCTGATTCTGTTTTTAACACAAAACTACACTTACTTAGATAGCCCTGTCCAAGTTGAATCTCAGGTATGGACCTGAGACCACAGGCCTCTCCTTTAGGAGTTCAGTATATAATCTCACACACCCTGAGAAGGGGAAAAAACTAGGTAGAATTTAATCTTTTCTTTAAGCGTTGCAGCTTTTAAAGGTGACTTGCAAAATAATCTGAGAATACAATTCTTTGGCAACAAAATTACTATTAGGGACCACTGGGAAGTCATTTTAGGAACATAATCTCCAGGCATCAGTGAATTATTCAAATTTCTTCATAAATTTTTCATTTAGGAAACATGGAACTATATACAAACTGCTGTATGGGATTATTAGAATGTTAAAACAAGGGCAAAGCTTTTGACTGGAACATACATATTTAGGTTCTGAATTTTCTCCCTCTTTACTGTTCCTTATGCATAAAAAAAAAAAAAAAGTATGTGTGTACCTTAAGACTCAGAACAAATGGAGAGGATTGTATATATAAAAGATACTTAAGAATGTTATGTTGCATCTTTTTAGTAACAAAAGTAACATTTTGAAAGAGAATAGGAAACAGCTGGTTTTCAGATCCATATTGAAATAATTACTTTAAATCACCTGTTTAAACTTGCCTGTTTTACTCTGCATTGTGGTAGACTATAAGCACTCAGCCCTTGTTGTGACTCACAACTAAGGGAAGACTAATGGAAGTAACTACTTAGATTATTCAGCTTGATTGTAGGAGCACCCTAAAATGTGGGAGGCAGATGAATAGTTAGACCACAGGAACTGGATGTGACCCTTTACAAATTTCTCCTCTTTTACAGTGACTCGCTTGATGACTGGGGTAATTCAATCTATGCCTCCGCTTCCTGAAATCAATCTGTGCCTCAGCTTCCCCAATTATAAAGATGCTTCAGCTAGATGAGAACAGGGCCATCTATCTCTAATCTGATTTTTGTTTGGTTGGTTGGTTTTGGGGCTTTTTTTGGGGTTTTTGTCTGTTTGTTTTTTTCCTCCTCTTCCCCAGGGCACTAAATTGGAACAGCAAACATTCAAATTATTTGCAAAACAAATATTACCCAAAATGTTATTTTGGGATTATCACAACTTTTTTTTCATGCTTTGTCTTTAGCCCAGTTGTGCCTCTCACACTGAAATATTTAACTTTTTAAATACAATATGTATGTCACTTTTTTTCATCAATCATTGCTCTTTCAAGAGTTTAGTATGATACAAAGTTCAAACAAAATTAATCAAAACGACATTATCAAAATGAAGAAAGTCTACACCATAGAAACAAAATGCTTTTTCTCAGTAGATGCTGACACATTTCTGACAAATGCTTTCATTTTGTTGAAACTATGTTTTGTTTAAAGTCATTACCTCAGTATAGGTATTCGTTTTATGACATCTGGTTGTCCTCGCATCTCACCTGACATCTTCCTCTTTCACAGGTAATTATTATCTTTCCATCTGTATTTCCTTCTCTCTTCCACAAATGCATCACTCCTCTTACAAATATCTTTGCTATTCCACATATTTCAAGCACTCTTTTCTCTCAGGCTGTCTAGCTGATAAAAAGCTAAGTTCAAAGCAGCTGTTCCCAGGCTGTGCTTAGCTTGAATTTTGCTTTTTCTTTTCAAATCTAAAAGGGCTTGAGTGTCTGAAAGTTTGTTTATCTTTTCTGATTATATCCATTGGATAATTAAAGGTATTTTCTCCTACAAACTTTGCCTCACTACTTCTTAAGGCAAACTGTTTCATCGAAACTGTTGTGCCTCTTTCAGTAACAACACTGACTTTTAAAGTATCTTGCAATTTATGAATAGAGATGTGTGAGATTGTGATGTGGTTGCAACAGATTGTAAGATAGAACTTGCCATAGCACATCCTCCACTGTAGGAACAGCTCTGGAGAATGACACCATCCTCCCCTCACTGCAGTCCTCTTACCTGCTGCTGCTTACAGCCTGCCTTGGGAATCAGGTGTTTACTGTCAATTAGGCTTGATGAAACAACAGGGGTTTCTTCTACTTTCGTGACAAGTATTTCTGGGCTGCCAGCGGTTGTTGGAAGGTTTCTGGCTACATGGCCAGCACTACACTTCAGTGTGCTAAGCACTTTGTTCATTTGGTGATTTATATCATTTAAATCTTACTCATACTGCACTCTCTGCTGCAGTCATAGTGTAAACCATCTGAGATTTCATTGAAGATTTTTCTTTTGGAGCAAAAATAATGGTAAGATACTTTGATTGGCAGCAACTAGATTTCAAAAGCCATTTATATATTATAATGTGAAGTACATATTCATTATCTCTATAGGCTACTTTACTTATTATATTAGAGCTATCCAGCAAAAAAACTGGAACAACAATAAATTTGTTAGTCCAAAAAGCTATAATCCATAATTAGAGAAAATGTTGTGTTACTTCAGTGCTTGAACTGAATCATTGCTTTTCGAACTGCCAGATTGCTGACTAAGAGTATTGGACTCTTCAGAAGTTTCTTCTGCCTGAGCCATCGTACTTCTCAGCCTTTCTGACAGATGTAAAAATAAATTACAAACTTAGAGTCTTTCTGTGCAAAGGCCTATTGCAGGGTTCCCCTGAACTGAATGGGGTTGAATCTTCCTGAACTATCTATCACCTTTAAACAGTAAGTCCAGAAGATAAACAAAAAATAGACTATGACTTTTGGGCGTGGAAGGTGGTGTCGCTTCCACTATTTTTGCACCTTTTTTTTCTAGTTAAAGGAGAAAAAAATAGAAGCTGATCTCAGCACTTTGGAAAATTATGTTGGTCTTCAAACTTTGATAGTATTTCTGGATTAAAATGTAATTGTTAACGAGCACATTTGTGAAGTAATCAGACTGAAATAAGAATGAGCTCATAACAGATTCAAATCAAATAGGAGTTTGCAAATGCACTGTTGTACCTAAAAGGGTGTATGATTTGAAGCAGCACATACAGAAGCATCATGTCACGGAGTAGGAAGGTGACAGTTCCTGTTTATACAGTTTTGGCAAGCTGCACCTGAAGAATGGGATGATTTTCTGGAAAATGCCATGCCAGAAATACACAGCTAACCAGGAGGGAACTGCGAAGAGCAAAGGGAATAATTAGAGACCTATGGGGGTGGGACGAGGTTTCTAGTCTATTTTTTTTTAAGGAAACCAAGCTATGCAATTGCACTATTTTTCTGTCAGTGCTCCAGCAATAACATTTGAAACTCTTGACCAATTTCAAAGAAGCCTGACAAAAAGGGAGAGGTCACAGCCCACTAAGCCCCACACATTTTATTAAAATCAGCAGCTGGATAGAGGAGACTCAGATTTGTGCACCCCCTAAAGAACAGGTGGATGTGCAAACTCAGCTGCAGTATTTGACACAAGAGAATCCGAAGTTGTCATCCAAAACCAGACTCCATAGGGTTTGCTGCCAATGGAAGTGCTAGTTTGTTTTTTAGAGGTAGGTGTTTTTTTGTTGTTGTTGTTGTTGGTTTTTGTTTTGTTTTGTTTTGTTTTAATAAAACGTATTTAAAAGATGACCAAGACTTCTGTCTGAGAACATTTTTAAGACACTAATCACTGCAGGATGTAGTCACTCATAAAATTATGCATAATAACAGATCTCGTCTGGAACAAGCCCTGAAATCCCTACCTGAAATGAACTCCCTTTTTGTCTGCCTTGCAAAGGACTGTCTCAATTTCTGCTCATGCTAGAGCTAGCTGTAACCTTCTTCTCTCTAAAATACTGCAGTACCACCAAACTTAAAGAAATGAAAAATCGTGAGTCAGATGCCAAAACAAAAACTGCTCTTGAAAATCAAGATCTTTTACTGTGAATTTCATCTGTCTTTGAAATTTTAAATTTCCTTCAACTTCTTGAGTGAGAGAGGCCCCACAATATTCTACTTTTACTAACCTAATGAGAGAAATTCCGCTGAGCCCTTAATGCTACAGAATATCCTTCATGACTGTCCCTCAGACTGAAAACTCCTCCACAGCTTTCACTATCCCCAGTCTCCCATAAGTCTGAGAAACACCACCGCTCTTCTAGGGAAGGAAAAACATCTGAACTGTTTCTAGTTTCTTCTTTCAGTTTTCCTTAAGCAAGAAAACAGACAATTATGACTGCTTACAGCTAGGCTAATGAAAAGAGCTTGAAAATGGGGTATTGGTGGAATTGAGAAATTTAGAAAGTGACCTTCGGACAGTCTGAAAGGAAGATATAGGGGAGAAGAAAATTTCCTTCATTGAGGGAAGGTCTAGAATCATAAATAAATATGGAACTGTCATGCATGGGGCATATGTGGATATCTGCTGTTACGAAATGAGAAGAAAAGATCACAGATTCTATTATAATGATTGGCTTCTCAAGTTTAAGGAAGTAATTTGCCTGATCTGTTACAATAGCTATATTGATAGTCCATTTATAGATTTCACAGTGGTCTTCCCTAGATAGGACTTCAGAGAACTGGAGTTAATAGGATGCCTGTCAGTGACAAGACTTCTGATGTTACTAAGCAGGGGGCATTCTTACTAATCAGGCAATGAACTTCTCTTCAAGGCTCTCATGTATCATTGCAGCTTCAGGATATGACGTACTGAACTAGGGTGGTTTTTCCATGCATTGTGGGTTGGACAACAGTCAGATTTTCATCTTTACAAAGCAAATGTGGTCAAATCAGAAAATGATCACTAAAGGCTTGAAGTACTGACAATAAGAGCTGAATGTCTTCATGTAACCCTATGAAAAATGAAATGACTTCTATAATTTCTTCTATATTTCCCTCTAGTAAATTCTACTGTCTTTGTGCAAAAATAATGTGAAATTGTTTGTTGTGCCTAAAACCTTGTAGGAAGGTGAACCTTCCTGTCTGCTCATCACTGATGAAGCCACATCTGGAGTGATAAGTGTAGTTCATGGCTCCCCAGTAAAAGAAAGACATAGACATATTGGAGAAGGTCAAGTGAAGGGCAATGAAGATAGTTAAGAGTTTGGAGCGTGTCATTTGAGGAAAGGCTGCAAGATGGGACTGTTTAGCCTAAAGAACGGAAGGGTCAGAGGGATCTTATCAATGTGAATAAATATCTGATGGAAGACTCTAAGCAAGACTGAGTCAGTTTCTTTTCAGTGGTACCCAGTGATAAGACAAGAGGCAATGGGCGCAAACAAAAACATAGTGGGTCTCATCTAAACACAAGGAAACACTTTTACTGTGAGAGTGACAGAACAGTGGCACAGCTTGTCCAGAAAGGCTGTGGAGTTTCCATCCTTGGAGATACTCAAAAGCCATCTGGATGTGGTCCCAGACAATCTGCTCTAAGTAAACTTGCTTGACTAGGGAGGCTGGACCAGATGACCTCCAGAGGTCCCTTCCAAACTAAATGATTCTGTGCTTTTCAGTAGCACAGTTTTATTCACAATATTGACTTGGTACAAGTCCACATTCCAACTTCCATATTTTTTTTAACCATTACTCTGCAAGAGCTTTCTGTTTTCTCTTCCCAGTTATAAGAAACTATATATAAAATCCAGTTATACTCTTGGTATTTATTTTGTATTTCACACACAGCAGTAAGAACTCATGTGCTTGACCCTGCATACAGCAATTAGCACAATAATACAGAACAGACATATATGTGACTGTGTCAGTAATTAATAAGCAGAAAGGTGAGTAGGATAACTTAACCTCATGTAATATTTTCTTCATAAAATTATCTTGGAGACACTTGAGTCTTATGGTCTTGCACCTTTGTCATGGTCTAACCCCAGCCAGGAACTAAGCACCACACAGCTGCTCGATTACTGCCCCCATGGTGGGTTAGAGGAGGAAGGAATTGGAAGAGTCAAAATGAGAAAACTTGTAGGTTAAGATAAAGACAGTTTAATAGGTAAAGCAAAAGCAACAGATGCAAGCAAAGCAAAATTTGTTCACTACTTCCTATCAGCAGGCAGGTGTTCAGCCATCTCCAGGAAAGCAGAGTTCCATCACATGTAACAGTGACTTGGGAAGATAAACACCATCACTCTGAAGATCCCACCCTTTCTTCTTCTTCCCCCAGCTTTATATGCTGAACATGTTGTCACATGGTATGGAATATCCAGCTGTCCTGGCTGTCCTCCTCCCAAATTCTTGTGCATTCCCAGCCTACTCACTAGTGGAGTGGGGTGAGAAGCAGGAAAGTCTTTGACTGTGTGAGCATGGCTCATCCCTGTTTTATCAACATGGGTCCCAGCACAAATCCAAAACATAGTCCCATACAAGCTACTAGGGAAAAAATTAACTCTATCACAGTCAAAACCA
Source organism: Ceryle rudis (assembly GCA_033439905.1). NCBI lineage: Eukaryota > Metazoa > Chordata > Aves > Coraciiformes > Cerylidae > Ceryle > Ceryle rudis. Next base: position 53,515 of record JAAGNO010007989.1, read on the forward strand.
GCACAACCTCTAATGTTTTATTTAGGTTGGGCTTACAGCAGCGACTCTTCAACACTAGCTCCACTGCTCTAGTGAATTAGTTCTTGAAGTTATTTGAGCTACATGTTTTATGTAGCATGAGCAGGCCTAAATTAACTGAAGGAGTGTAGACTACCTATGGATACTTATAACAACATAATCATGATGTCTATTACCATTCCAGTCATGTCATGTTTTAGTTTCTGATACTAAACATATAGCGGTACCTCACCTTCTTCTCATCATCTTATTCTTTTCCGTCTTGCTTTGTTCCGTTTTGAGGTGGGTGCCATACATTTGGTAATGAATGGATAAATTCTTTAGCATCAGCCTGTAACATGAGGGCTATCTTCCCTGCTGGTCGCAGGTGGCGGGAAGTGATTTTATTGATTTGTTAGTACTTAGCTAGAAGGATTACATCTAGCAGTAATAATGTGGCCAGGCCCTGGGACAAATCACCACATGAGTTAGTGGAGGGTCTGTGTCTTTAACTGAGTGTGACATTATGATATTTACCAGCCCTTCATAGTGCTTTGCTTATTAACACCACTTTAATCTCTTCTGAGCCATCTGTCGGTCATTCAAGTTTCAGTTTCCTTCATGTGCTGGAAGAGTTGAGAGACTTCACTTTCGGAGCTGAACTTGGACATTACCACTTGAAAGTTCTGGTGGTGACAATAGTGCTTATTACTTTTTTACTTTTAATTTGTGTTATCAGATTGTGTCCTGCAGAAAATCTCTTAGGGGGGACACAAGCAGATGGCCACAGCAATTCCTCTCAAATTCAAAGGGTCACAAAGGTTCATAGCTTTCAGAATTTGCATAAGAGGTATTAGTGTGGCTGGCCGAGAGCTGGTCCCTCTCCCTATTCCAACCCTGGCAAATTTGGCAGCAAGAAGCGTTGAACACTGCCAGAATAGATTTTTTTTTCTTTTGGCTCATGCCCATCAGATGATGTCTCTAGAAACCAGAGCTGTTTCCATGTTATGACCTCAGCAGAGGTGTGACTGAAAGGTCTTTAGTGTCAGCGTGTGCTAGTGATAGTTCACATTTTATTTGAAAGTGTAGATTTTTCTATAGTTCAGCTTTGCATTTCTAAATAGCCTGAACAAATTCATTCACTGATAGGCATGTGTTTGGGCAAAGGACCTTTCAGAGCTGTAGGCATGAGTTTCTGGACAGTGGATTATACGCAGATGACCTCCTGTAGCAAAGGGCTGTTGTGTTCACTGCCAACTCCCCAAAATCAAGTTACTTGGAGCTGGTAGATCAGAAATTGATAGGGAAGCTATCTTTATCTGGAAGTGATATTTTGTTTCATCGTGCGGTACCCCCTCCATTGAGCAGTCGGCACTGTGGCATATTTCATGGCCAGTTTTGGTGGGTCACAGCAGTGAAAAAACACAAGGGTGAGAGATGAGGATTGCTAAGATGAGGATTGCCCACACTTGCCAGCTACATGGGAGGCGTGGGGTGGATCACGACATAGGCTACCACTGACTGGGTGTAAGAGGCATATGAAGAAAGTACTGAAGCACGGGAACCCGAGGAAGGGATGGTCGAGTGGCGACTGTGCTGGCTCAAGGCGAGGGAGCTGCAGCTGCGGCCTCAGGGGTCGGGGCGAACGCGGCTCACGCCGGAGGGAGCGGCGGCAGCAGCGGGAGCCCAGGGCTTCCCCGGCGGCTCGGGCAACCTGCAGCAAGCCCGCCGCTCGGCTCCCCAGCCACCGCCCCCTTCCCACGGGTGGTCCTGCCTAGGGTGAGACGGCAGCCCCGGAGCGGGCTCGGTCGAGCGCCTGGCCCCGACCTGCGGTGCAGAAACCTCGAGGAGGACGTGAGGAGGGCGGCGGTACCGGGTCACGGCGCACGCCGTGACCGTGCGGCCGCGGGACGAGCGAAGGGGGGCGTCGGGGAGAGATCCCCCTGCCCGGGCAGAGACAGGCCACCCGTGAAGAAGGGGCAGCGCGCCTCGGGACTCCGCCTCACCGGCGCCGAACTCCCCCTCCCTCCCTCTTTCCCTCCCTCTCTCACTCCTCAGCGCTAGGCTCGCAGCGGCGGAGCATCTCGGCGGCGGCAGCAGCACCCGCCCTTCCCGGCCGGCCCGCGGCGTGCACCGCCCCCTCCCGTTCCCGCACGCATCCCGCCAGCGGCGATCGGGAGCCCTCCGCGCCACGGCACCCCCGCCCCGCACGCCCCCCCCGCCCCCACCGCAGGTACAGGGGGGCGAAGAAAGGCGGCGTCACCGAGAACGCCTCCTACTACATCTTCACCCAGTGCCCCGACGGCGCCTTCGAGGCCTTCCCAGTACAGCACTGGTACAACTTCACCCCCCTGGCCAAGCACCGCACCCTGACGGCCGAGGAGGCCGAGGAGGAGTGGGAGAGGTCAGGGGACAGGGACGGGGGGGGGACACGGGGGGGGACAGGGACACAGCAGGGCTGGGACAGGCTGGAGATGGGCACACGGACAGGAGCTGGAGGGGAAGCCCAGAGACCAGGGGACCCTCCCCCGAGCCCCAGGGGACACCCCAGAGGCCAGGGGACCCCCCCCCCCCCCCCGGGGCCCTCCCCCCGACCCCCACGGGGCCCCCCCCCCACCCCAGGGCCCCCCCCCCCGCGCCCCCCGGGACCCCCCCACGCCCCC
>JAAGNO010007993.1:0-14934 GCA_033439905.1 Ceryle rudis
TTTTTTTTTTTTGGTTTTTTTTTTTTTTTTTGGGTTTTTTTTGGGGTGGGTTTTTTGGTTTTTTTTTTTTTTTTTTTTTTTTTTTTTGACGATTATATATATGCTATCTCAACAGAACTTTGAATTTGGGTGAGTTTGAATTTATAATAAACTCCAAAGTTGTTCGTTGTCAAAACGCATTGTTCATTGACATGAGTGGGTAATGGGAACAGTATCTATGCCACCAGATAAATACCCAGTGTGTTTAGCCATAATAAAAAGATATTTTGAGGCAGCAATTTTTCTTAATTCCACCAGGACGAATCTTGTTTCTCTATATATCTCTATATACCTATATATAGAATGCTCAAATTAGAGCTGGCATTATCAAATTCACAATTCTATCTCCAAAAATCTCACCCTGATGGGAAGTGTAATTGTTCAGTGTCTGTCTTTGTAAGCCAATGAAGAAACCATATCCTAACTATTAGTACCTGTATCCTAACCATTAGTACCAAATTTCTGTTGTGGGTTTTTTTTTTTCTCCTTAGTCTTAGATCTAGATTGCAGGAAATACAAATACTGGGGGAAAAAAAAAAAAAAAAAAATGGAGAGGAGTTAGAGTTCTTGTCATGGTTAATTTGCTTTAAAATTTCCTGAACATCTAGAATAGATTATTGTAACTTTTCATTCTCTTGTATTGTATGGTGCAATGGCAAATACAGAGTTCATTCTCTGAAGCACCTGTGATAGCATTTAAATATCATCTTTTTTGACACATTAGAAACATAATTAAAAAAAACTAACAAATCCTTATCCTGTAAATTCTTGCTTATGTAGTGAATATATTCAGCAGTTGTTAGTAAACAACTTCTGTTGTTTACCTAGTTGCAGAACTGTTGTACTCATTACAATGGATTGAAGAACTGGAGAATCCTTCTGATCTGCTTCTGGAATACCTCCATATGTTAGAAGAAATGCACATCACATATGAGAAGTTCAGCAAACTTAGTAATACAACTAGCCTTCAGCAAACAGTATTTGATAGGTATGTAAGAACAAGTAAAACAACTCCTAACTCTGTATTTTGCGTTGTATAGAATATTAAGTGCTACCCGATTTCCATATGTGTATCGATTCAGATCAGATGCTTTTGTTGAGAACTATGTATCTGTGTACATTAACCAGGGTCTTTCTTCTCTTTTCAAGATCAGAGGAACATGGAAGACTCTGGTCCTTAACCATGGCGAAAGTGGTTCGTGCGGAAAACACTGTATCCTGTGAGATGAAACAACTTTTTAAGACAACAGAAGGGTATCTTGTTACTGCTGTGTATAAATTTTTAATTTGTTGCCAGTGTTGCTAATGTTAAATGATACTGTTTCTGATGAATGACAACTGAAAACTGAAAATTTGGTAATATGTGTATGATATGTAAAAGTGAGGCTCGGATTAGTGTGTGGAATTAGTTATGTCATAGGTTATTAGATCCTTATGGACTTACTGTCATTTTTTTTGCTAGTTAAATCTGTGGGTTTGTTTTATTCCTGATGTTTCATTTGCATGAACAGGTTTCTGCCATTGACGGAGGGCAGGCTGCATACCCTTCAGTGTCTATCACCTTTCTTAATTGAGGAAGAAAAGAAAGAACTTGTCTTCCACTGTGTGGCCAAACTTATGACGTGCTCAAAGACAGAGCTTTCCAGCACTGATGGTATGTTCTTACCTCAGTCCACTTCGTTAGAATTTAAGAATATTATTTTGTAATAATGTTTGCTTTTAGGTAAAGCATGTTGACTAGAATAATAGCATTTTTCCTAGAAAGCAAGGTCATCTTAGTTTGCATATTTCTTCTAGACTACTTGGCATAGTGGTCTTCTGCGTTATTAAGGAAATAAAAGCTATACTGCCTGGTACAAAACTAGAACTAAAGGATTTAGGCCGATCTTGTTAAAAGAATTTTCATATTGCTGTACTTTTTGTTTGGTCTGTTTGATTTAAACCTGTCAGTAAATATAAAAGTTTTCAATTAATCATTTAGGCTTTACACAGCAGCAGAAATATTATGTTGTCAACCAGTAGTGTCATGATTGCCTTTAGATGCTTTGATTACGTACAATTTTTTTTATATCCCAGTACATGGGATATAGTGTGCTGAAGCAGAACTGATACACATACACTTCCAGCAGCTTTTGAAAAATTATTTAGAGGTGATTAAGATGTGTTATAATATTGCTTTAAATATGCTTTAGATAACCTTTTTATGTTCACAAACTTGAGGCTTTCCAAGAAAATTCTTTTGGAAATGCTTACACACAGTCCTACACGTTTGAATTAGACATCATTTAAAGGAAAGAACTTTCTCTTTTTTTCTCAGTACTGCTTCTCTGCTTTCTTGCATATACTCTTATCAGTCTATGTAAAAATTGAAAGTTGAATTTTTTTTTTTTTTTTTTTTTTTAAGAGGACTGTACTTACTCAAATTGAAAAAAATATCATAGGTTGGTTGGTTTTTTGTTTGTTTGTTTTTTTCCAGACCAGGAAAGTGCTAGTAAAGTTCTTGTAAATGATTGCACAGTTACTTAAGTGAACTGGAGGTTTTGCTTTTTTGTTTTTGCAATGCATATATGGTACTTTAATTAACTCAGTTCTTGTTCTCCAGGAAATCTTACACGCAGTTTTCCTTTAAAATGGAAGACAGTACTAATGCAACAGTAATGCTTAACTCTGAAAGTAAAAGTTAACACTCTTACAATAATAATGGAATTCACAACTTGCAGTTGCATTTACTTAATTATTTGTTCAAATTATTGCTTAGTATACTACATTTTTAGTAGCACAAATAGATTTAAATCTTAGAAGGTACTTTTCCTTTTTGTTAACTGTGTAAATCTTATAGAAGTTTTCAGTTGGTTTGAGGTTTTTGTTTTGTTTTAGTTTGGTTTGGGGTTTGTATTTTTTTCTTTTTTGTGTTGTTTCAGTTAAGTTTGGGTTGGATATAGTATTTTTGATTTAACAATAACATCACTGCATTTCTGGATTAAGTATTCAAACAAGAAAGCTCAGGTATTATCCAAAGTGGCTTGTCATATTAATGCTAAGTTCAAATAAACTGACAGACATTCTTAAGGTTTTTGTCTTGATAATTAAGACCTATTGAGTATGATATTTTTATTGTTACAGGAGCATTTGGATGTCTTTCCATTTTGAACTCCTGTTTGAATCATACAAGTATTGATTGTGATCATCTGCTACCTGGAATACTAAAAATTATAATATCTTGGAAAAACGATAATGAGGACAGCTTTCTCTTTAGTTGGTGGGTGCAACTTTGAGATAATTTGACCTTTTTTTTTTTAAGTTCTAAAACGAGATTCTAGAAATAGAATAGCTGTTAACTTAAACAAAATGAACTTGTAATTTACAACTGCCATCCACTGCTCTAATATTACACTTTTAAGCCTTTGTAGAAGCGCATCCCTCAGTTTAATATACCTGTCTTTACATATCTAGTATCTCGTACTGAAGAGAATTACCCAGGTGGTTGAAGGCTGGGAAACTAGGAGCGTTTTTAATGCACCTAGATGTCAACTATTTCAAAAGCATTCAGAATTTACCAACTTTTGTAGGTGCTGCTGGATATTCAGCTCCAAATTCAGATTGCTTATTTAGGTATCAGAGACAAAGCTTGGATACCAAACTTAGTTTTATGGGTTTTTTTTAAATTCTGGACCTGAAAATGTAACTTGGAAGGCTTCCAGCACGCAGTAAAACTATACTGAGGTTCATTTGTCTTGAGCATAGTGAGTAAAATCCAGGCAACAAAGTCTTGAAATAATGTACAGCATTTGGACCCTTGCGGGCTTATATTTTATTTTTATAATCAGTAACTTAAATGATTATTTTTCTTGCAGTGATATAGTTAAAACTGCTGAATTTTATAGTTTATGTAAGTATGTTACTCGAGTGCATATGTAAATTGCACAGTTTTAGGATTCTGTGTGACATGTGATGAGCAAGTAGCTGCGATAGTCTATTCTGTACCTGTTGATTGAATTATTTAGACTTGGTAGCTAATGTAGTATTCTAACAGTGAAAGACAGAGTATCAAAAGCACATAGGGTAGAACCTGGTGCAAGACTGGTTTGTCCTAAGAGGAGAAGTGAAGGCAAGAATATAAATACTCATGTCTACAACACAAAGATATGTAAGCTTTAGTTGTACTGTTATTACTGTTACAGCAATCTGAAAGAAACAAGTACTCAGTTGCTTGGTTTCAACATAGAGATGATCCGTTACCTTTCCCTGCTGCTGAAGTATTCCACAGCCCCTTTGGCTGATAATGAATGGGACTTCATCATGTGCTCCATGTTGGCTTGGTTAGAGGTAACGTGAAAGAGACTATTACTAACCATTGTATTGCAGCTTTTAACAGGATCCTCCTGATGCCCTCTGAACCTAAACCCCCCATATTTTAAAAAACATAACAATCGAAATCCAGAATGAAGAAAATAAACTTTACTTCCCACATGAGTGCTAATACTGCATCTCTGGTTTTGATGTACTTACTTTTTTAGTTTATTCTCTATATGTGACAAGGACAGTTGTCTCCGATTAGCAAGTATTTGACACAATGTTATCAAAAAATTGCACAAAATCCTTTTTTTCATTGAACGTTGCCAAAGTTCAGTGTGGCTTAAAAGTGCAGGCTATACTGTATCTCCTGATTCTTTTTGTGTATGCTGATGAAATTGCCTCTCCCTTGAAGTAATACTTTTTTTAGTAATGGCTTTGGTAATTGGAGAATAATTTTGAAATGTCTGCTGTGGGTCTCTATGTTGAAAAATAATATCCTTTTAAGACCAAAGTCTAACATGACAAAAAAATTAACTGAATGAAAAGGAGTATCTGCATTTCAGTATCTAAACGATCACATGAAACTCCAATATTTTATTCTAATACTGTTAAAAACCAAGTCAGAGTGAACAGCTGGCTACTTCTACAGCTACACTGGAGGAGAGGAAATATTCTCCTCATCACCACTTAATAATTTCCAGTTTACGTTAGTGTATTGCCAGTTTCTTTCTGCAGTTTGGAAATACAAGCATGATATTGGTCTGGCTTTTATGTTTCACAGAGAAAAGTGAGAGCACTTAATTTATCATTTTTAGTTTACTTGGCTGCACAAGTGCTCCAGATAAGCTACAATTGCGTACATTTCTGTTTGAATCCACTTGGTGGCAGTTTCTTTCTGTCATCATAAAGAAGGTCATATAAGGGAAGCAAGTCGGGGTTCTAAATGTTTGTGAGACTTGGAAATAGTTTTCAGCAAGTCTTACTAAAATATAGATTATAGGTTTGGGGTTTTTTTCTTTTTTTCCCCAAAATGATTTTAAAATGATTCTTGCAATTGAGTCATTTTGGAAATTACACATTCTGGTATAGACAGGAAATGTGTAACAGCTATTATAAAGCAAATTTATAGTTAAGAAATCTTCCTCTTGTATTTTTCCTCCTAGACAACAAGTGAAAATAGTTTGCTTTATCACATCCCACTGGTGCAGATTTTTGCTTGTGTCAGTTGCGACTTGGCATCTGCTCTTAGCACTTACTTTGAAGCTGCAGCTCCTGAAACTACTGAAAACCTTCCTGTGAACTTAATCAGTGAATGGAAAGAATTCTTTTCTGAAGGAATTCACAATTTGCTGTTACCTTTGTTGGTGAAAGTCACAGGCAAGTATATGGCAAGGAGGGTAATAGTGGTACCTCACATGCTAGTCTGAAATAGAACTTGATGGGCCTTATTTTTGAATTTATAGGAATATTATGTCAACATAGCTTATAAAACCCCACTTTTTTGAACACTTATATGCTAATTAGTTACATAATTGCACTTAATATTGTGACTTTTAAGATTAGATGGATTCTGATAAGCAGAGTCCAAGTTGTTTCTAGTAATGATTGTTTATATCATCCATACATTTTGTATCACAGCTTGTCTTTCTCTGTTTTAAATAGGAGAAACCAAATACACATCTGAAGGTTCATTTCAGAACTCTGTGTTAACATCTTTGGGTGAAGCTCTAACGTACATCTCAAAGGACCAGCTGTTAAACCATAAATTGCCAGCGAAGTTTGTTGCAGGCCAGAAAACAAATCTGCCAGATAAGCTCCAGACTCTACTGAATACACTATCTCCATTGTTGCTTTTCCGGGCTAGACCTGTGCAGATTGCTGTCTACCACATGTTGTATAAGTAAGAATTAACAAATTTCTCACTTTCTTCACGCACACCCCCTCCCCCCCCTTTTTTTTTTTTTGTTTTTCCTTTTTTAAATGTACTATAGCAAAGTCAAGTTCCATTATGGGAGAAAATCTTTAACTGGGCAATTTGTGTTCTCTATTGGAGAATATTATATACATCTATGAATGCTAAATTTGATTGTAAAAGCACTCTAAATGTGATACTGAGAAATTTTACTGTAGTACGTGAAGATACAATTTTATTTTCTGTACCACAGTAAATAGATATCAGTATTGTAACTATAAAGCTATTTATTTTCAGCTCCTATTTTAACACTCAGAGAATCCTAGAATGTAAACTGAAATATCTGGATCTGACAGTATCATGAAATAGTATGACCTTCTTAGTTTCACTAGTGAAGATAAGAAAATGAAGAAAATTAATGTTTAGTATTCTTGTGAACTTCTTGGATAACTTTAATACCAAAAGAGAGATTGTGTTGTTATTAAGGAATAGTTACTGTTATTTTATCGGTTATCATTAATGTTGACACCGATAAGCAAAGAACTATGCATCACATATATTAAAATATAAAATTAAATCTTTTTTCCTTTACACATTTCTATAGGTTAATGCCTGAATTGCCTAAATTTGATGATGACGATCTCAGATCTTATGGTGACGAAGAGGAGGAATTGGCATTGTATGTATTTTTTCCTCATGCTTTTTTATGACTGTTTTCTGTATTTTTAAAATGTGTTATGAGTTGACATTTGCAGAAAAACAGTTGTCTGTCAGAAGATGTTGAAAGAAAAAAAAATGGCATGGCTATGACAATAAATTCATAACTATTGAAAATAGTGAATATAATTGGTTGTCTGCCTTTGGGCTAAAACTGGAAATCTTTGTGCAATTGTTGTCTAGGTACAGTTACTGGAGTTAAGTGCAACATATGCGCTCAGTAGTGTAAAATCTTGACAGCTATGTTTTACTGGACTGCTGTATTCAGAATGTGTCCAGCTGCACAGTTCCTTGAAATCCAAAATTGACAGGGCACTGCATACAGCTTCAACCTGATAAAGTCAACAGCTTGAGAAGGGAATATGATAACTGATTAAAAAAAATTTAATTTTTTTTTTTTTTAACCCAGCCCTATGGTTAATACCTTTCCTTACTATGGAGCTGCAGAAGGGTTTTTAATCCAGTGACAAAGCCCAAACCCAACACAGTTAGCGATCAGGAGATCCATTGTTCAGTTGCTCCTGTGTTGGCGTGACTTGACAAACCACGCAAGCAAACCAACTGTCCAATGATGTAGGTTAAATCAGCTCAGCCATAGATGACCACTTTCATATTAAGTGATGAGCATTTGGTTTACATTTGTCTTGCAAGACATAAAAACACCAACTCCATTTTTTTTCCATTTTGAGGAAAAAAAAGAAATTAAAATCTTAAACTCTAGCACTAATGTGTGAATCTGAAATGAAATTTTCCTCTAACAAAAGACCTCTCTTATGTTCTACATGCCTGGCTTTACTAACAGATTTCTAGGAAGGCTGTGAATATAAATGCAGTTAATGCTTAGCTTACAAGTTGATTTTACTATGTGACATAACATTTTTCCATAGATCGCCTCCCGCAGCTCTTATGTCTCTCTTGGCCACTCAAGAACTCTTACTAGAAAACATCCTGGAATGCATCCCAGTTGGAGAATTTGCAGTTATTCAGCCCCTAAGTGATGAGTTCTGCCTTGTTCTAGGTTATCTTCTCACTTGGAAGTTAATATTAGCTTTCTTCAAAGCAGCTTCTTCTCAGGTATGTGTTCAGAGCCTTTTCCTTTTAACGGAATTTCTTAATGTGCTTATTTGGTTTGAATCTTGAAATTTCATCCAGCCTTTTTATTCTCTTAATTATTCATCTTCCTACCTCTTTTTTTTCTGTGGGGTTAGTGGAATTCTGAAAGCATCAATAGACTTAGGTTTCTGCACTGCAGTAATTAAGGATGGTAATATTAGAGTAACAATTAAGATTCTTTAGTTGATGATTCTTTCTGGCATTTTCAAACAAGTTTGCTACATTCTGTGATCTTATAATAACTCAAAATGGTGCAGAAACCTAAATCACTCTTCTAGATTTGTTCTGAACCACAGTCTTGCTTTTCCTCCCTACAGAAACTTATTTGTATTATTTACAGAATAAGCTGCATTAAATCTCATCTGTATTTTGTGTTTTGTTTGGTTTTGTTGTTTTATTTTAACACTGTCAGCTGCGAGTTCTCTACTCACAATACCTTAGAAGAACTAAAAGCTTGAATAAACTGCTTTATCACTTGTTCAGGCTTATGCCTGAAAACCCTGTCTTTTCTGGGCCAACTTCAGAAGTTCCAAATAAGGACACCAAAACCTTCTTTACTGAAGAGCTTCATTTAGATGTTAAAGGTTAGTAAAAATCTTATTTATACATTTGAGAGAGTTTTGATATCACTGCAGTTTAAATATGCTTTTTTGCTTAAAAATACATACTCGGAAAATCTTACCTGTAAAATAAATACACAGACAAATACATACGTGTGTTTAAAAATCTCTAACACCCTCTCCATCAGAAGCTTAACCGAAGTTGAAACATTTATCAGAAAAATAAAGAAAAAAAAACCAACCGACCAACCAATCCAGGAAATGCTTCGATTATTCACTTAGGGCGGAAATAATGCATTGCTACTCTCTGAATGCTGAATGTATGCAAAGATTCAAAAATACTAAACATATGTGATCTATTCTGTGAAAAATACTGAGTTTTCATTTCTTAATGTTTTGTTTGATCATCACTGTATGTTGCAGAGCAATTTATCTGGTAAGAAAAACTGGATGACAGTAAGAAAAAATTACTAACATGACATGCCAAGAGAAAGATTTCCCTTGTCTCTTTATGCATTTTTGTAGAACGCTTCAAACCTCAAATGTGTTCCAAACATCTTACTGTTTGTTCACTTCTAAGTGAGCATTTTCTCATTTCTAGAAGATAGATTTTTTTTTTTTTTTCTTGATTTTGTGGTAGTCCACCTAGAGTGCATCTCCAAATTAGAAGATTAATTTCCAGTTGTGAGGTGTTAGCTTAAGAAATAAAAAAAAACCCAGGCTGATGGAGAAAGGCAGAGTCAAACAAGCACTTACAGTAGCAAATACAGGAGGAGCATGTACATGACATTCCAGTTACAGCTGTTAAGTTGGTATCAAAATTTTTGTACATGGTGTGGAGGAACCAACATTTGTAACTAATATGTTCGAGTATTTCAACGTCCTTTCTTTCCCTCCCAGGGACAGGAGTCCTGTCATCCCAGATCCCACACTTGGCCTGCTCTGTGTACCATATAACACTGAAAGACTTGCCGGCCATGGTCAGGCTTTGGTGGAATAGCTGTGAGAAACGTGTCTTCAATGTGGTAGACAAATTTACAAGCAAATATGTCAGCAGCGTGCTCTCTTCACAGGAAATCTCTTCTGTTCAGACTAGCACACAGTTATTTAATGGCATGACGGTTAGTAAGGCTTCTTATCCTTTTATTTACTTCAGTTTTTTGCAAACATTTTAAGAAACGTTACTTCTCAGAACCAAACCATATTGCAGTGTTTTATATGATTACATTTTTTCTGTTTAAAATGACTGACAAAACCATAATTTAGCTTGGTATTGATATTTTAAGTTGTTTATTAATATTCTGTTTGTAAAAAAAAAACAAAACAAAGGAATGGGTTTTATGATGTTGGAGAAGTTGAGAAGGTAACTAGAAGATACTGCTGTCAACATAATTCTTTCTGGTTTATTAAAAAAATGTTATCAACCAGTAGATTAGATAAATGACTGTTAATTTTGGTTTGCTAAGATGTGTGAAAGTTTTTATTTCCTTCAAGAAAAGTGTTTTCATGGTCTAAGAAAACTATTTAATGTGTGTAGTAAAGTATTTATTATATATATGAAAAAAGACTGGAGGTGGTACGTATCTCTGTGGAGCTTTTTAATATGTGCATTTTTTTCACAGGTAAAAGCTCGGTCTGCAGCACGGGAAGTCATTGCTACCTATTCAGTTGATGATATATTTATTGAACTAATAATACAACTTCCATCAAATTACCCACTGGGATCCATAACAGTTGAGAGTGGAAAGAGGGTTGGTGTGGCTGTACAGCAATGGCGCAATTGGATGCTACAGTTAAGCACGTATCTTACGCATCAGGTGAGTTTAGAGAAAGCCCCTACTTCTGAAAACTTAATGTAAGACTCCTGGTAATAGAAAAACATTCATAATAATTCAGTATTATTTAGTCTGTATAATGGATCTTGTCAGTAGATCTCAAAGGACTTCATAGAAGTGGTCACTCTTAGCATCTGCTTTTCTCTAGAAGCTGAAAAAGAAGGGTAAAATTTTTGGCCTGATAAGTCCTGTTAAATCCATAGGCAAAGTTGAAAACTTAGGTCTCTTAAGACATGGGCCAGTGTTTGCCGCGTGTGGCAATACCATCTCAGCAACAATTAAGAAAACCCCCAAAACAAACAAACCAAAAAACAAACAAACAAACAAAACCCCACAAAACCACACACACAAAAAAACCCCCCCACAACAAAACACCCAGTGAATGAAAATTTTTAAATCCCCCTTTAAGTGCTCTTAAGTGCATTCTTCTCATTTGTAATGAATGCTTCCAGTTCTATAGATGAGACTATCATCTGTATTTCATGTGTTGTCTTTATAAATTATTCCCTGCATACGTTGCATATAATTTCAGATTATAAAGCCATCAGGCTTTGTTTCCTTCATGTGCTTATGATGAACAGTAAGGATATTCTGAAGGAATTCTACAGTATTAACCACTCTTTTCCCTCTGTTAGAATGGAAGTATTATGGAAGGCTTATCTTTGTGGAAAAATAATGTGGATAAACGTTTTGAGGGCGTTGAAGATTGCATGATCTGTTTTTCTGTCATTCATGGCTCCAACTATTCTCTTCCAAAAAAAGCTTGCAGAACATGCAAGAAGAAGTTTCATTCAGCTTGCTTGGTACGTACCTAGACTAAATATAATAGGCAAAAATTCATTTATAGTTTGAAATGGGAACTTCTATTGTAATACCATCAATTCTCCATTATGTTGTTGGAGTATCTGAGATTGACTGAATTTATAAATTATTTGTACTAAGATCTAAGGGCATGTAATGAGAGAGGGGTTACTACACTTCACAGATAGTAACTCACCAGTTTTGTGTTCACCGAGACATAAGCCATTACATCTATGTAGGGTGTAGCAACAGCATCTTGTTATCAGCTCAGATATGGAAATAGAAAAGGTTAAATTTATACAGCATGTTTTTTGGTATAAAAACCATACCGATCTGGATGATTAACATTTAACCATATCCAAGTTATCACAGGCATTGGTTGTATGGTTACAGAGTATACTGGAACAGGTGGGTATTTATATGGCCATACAATGAAGGAATTATTGCTGCTTTAAAAACACTAGCTTTTTATTCTAAAATGAGACTAGATGACAATTCCTTTGTGTCAGCTGTTTTAGAATACTTTAGTATTGTGTGTGTAATATGTGTATATACATACACACGTATACATATATATATGCATACATACACAAGTGGAAAGGGGTATTTTTAAGCTGTTTCTTGCTGTTTGGGTTTTTTTAATGTAGTTAATATCTTTATAGTTATGTTAGTTGGTAAATAATTGTTATTACTGGTGATAAACCAGTGTTCCTGATACTTGGCTTGCATTCATATATTAAACAGCTGTCTTTCTTTTTCAGTACAAATGGTTCACATCCAGCAACAAATCTACTTGTCCCCTCTGTCGTGAGACATTTTTCTGAAATAAAATGGTTGGTCATCTTGCTGGGAGCTAACTAATAATGAAAAAGAGGCAATAAACTGTGTGTTGAAAGAAGCAAACTACTTGGAAATAATGTCAATTACTTTAAATTATTGACTAGTGAGATATGACACATATTTACCTCTGGACTGTTTTTTATAAGTTTGAAGATTCTTCTTTGATATACAGATATATATATAAGAATAATTTATTTTAATTTGTATATTTTTAAGATACTAAGATGTATTAAAAATTCAGAAATAATGCAGAGTTATGTCTGAAAAGTTTAAGCCACAGCATAAGTGATTAAAACCTCTTATTTTAGGTATATTCTAACATGGTGTTATGCACTTGACCCAGATCACGACTCCTAATATAACAGGTGAATGTAACATAGGTGGTAGAGAGACTTGAGTTGTTTATTATAGTGCATTCACAGTAGTTCCTCTTATGGGGGAAAAAGAATGTTGCTGTTAGACATTAAGGCATGGAGCTAGGGTAATAACTTTCTGTTAAAGCATAAAAATCTAAACATAGTGTGCTCTAAATTAGCATGTTTATAAACTGAGCATTCGCTTTTAACAGTTTTGCTTTCCCAAAACCCCTCAGCCATCCAGCATCTTTAAAACATGAAAATTCAGAAGCCAAATTAAGTAGAGCACAATCACTTCCGCATGACAATGAAAAACACTATTTATTGCTGATTGGCTTCTATAAAGAGGAGCCATATGCACTCATCAATTCATGTTTTCATTTTTTCAGTTAATTTCAGGCTTCATTAGCTGACAAATTAACTACGACTGAATGTACGCTGTACTTCCACTGTCCCATAATAATGACTAAGCGAACATGACAGATGTATCAGAATTTGATAGTGTCTTCAACAATACATATTTTTTTTCTTTTTTTTTAACAGCAGTAGCATACTAGTATATTCTAACTTGGACAGTATTTGTGGTGGGTTTCTTTGAAAAAGTCAATAAAAGGGGGGAATAAATGAATTTTGTTATTCTCTGTAGTCTCTGGGTTGCTGTCTCTTCCTCTGTGTGATAAGCTTTCAGAAATGAATAGTACAAATTGGTATCCAATGGTATTGGTATAAATGGTGCGAATGATATTGAAAAGGCCTAACTGAAAACAGAGCTTAATTAGCAAGCTTTATAGTTTCATAGTTACTAGAATTCCAGAAGTGTCTCCATTGCATCACTTCAATTATTCTAGATGACTTCTTTGAACGTTTAAGAACTGATTTGAAGGCCAGTTGTGGTTAATCAGGTATTGCTTGAAAAGAGCCATCTTAAATTCTTTTAGCAGACCCAAACTTGCAAATTATCTACCTCGCAGGAGGGGTTTTTTTCATCTTGCTTCTGCTAGGACAAAGAGGTGCAGGTGCTTGCGAAGTAGCGGTATGTCTTTTGACACTGGTACTTGTTGACAGAGCAGTGCTTAGGGGGCTGGGGGAGCAAAATTTTTTCTTTCTTCTTGGCAAGTGTGACACTACGTAGATTCTGTATCTGCTATGCAGATTATTCTCGTGTGCACTGAATGCAGGAATATGCTTCCTAAAACTCTTCGGAAAGTGTTGTGTACTTTGGCCTTCTAGAAGGAAATGGGTGAGTCCTGGCAAATGTTAAATGTAGGTGCAGACCTCGGTGTAGACAGCAAATTGTTTGTTGGGGTTTTTTTAAGTTACCTGGTCTGTTTACTCTCAGTCTTCACCAGGATGATGGGAGAATAATAGGAATCACTTCTTAGGGAACTCATCTGTGTTCTTACTTGGATTGTGTTTTGACAAGTGCTTCCACTAAAGCTGCAGTGGACAGCAATAGAGTGATGCTAGGAGAATTGACTCATGATTTATTCAAGTGGACATCTCTATTTCCTTGTCCAAATATCCAGCTCTTAGACAGTCCAGTGCAGCTGCATTTTGTTGAACACATTATCTTTTATTATGCTTTGTTCTGATTTACAGTATTCTGTCCTTCATAATTTAAAACTGCATACACTGTTGAGCATTGTGATCTATGGTGCCGGAGAACTGCTCGTTTTTACCTTTGATTACCTTTTAAAACTAATTATTTCATGTCATGGTTTAGGGTCCCCCACTCGGGGCCAGTAAAGCTGACACAGTTTAGGGTCATGGCAGCCCCTCAGACCTGTAACAGATGCTCTCTGTTAACCACACTGCCTCCTCCAACGAGGAAGAGAAAGGGAATAAAGGAGAGACACTTAGTGATTAGAAAAGGAAACTAGAACAGCTTTAATGAAAATGAAAGTAATAATAATAAAAATGGAATATATACAAATATATACAAAACCAGTATCAAACCCCACACCCCAATGGCAACTGCATCACCATCACCACTGATGCTGTGGAACAGAAACTGGCAAAGTCCCAAACTGGGCCCACAGGCAGATGAGAACCACCTTCAGAAGCTGGATTCAGGAACAGACAGAGCAGGAGCGAAGGCAGAATGGACACTGAAAAAGTGAGGAAGAAGCTGGAAGGAGAAGTGGAGCAAAGCAGGAACCTCATGATCTCTCAGCTTTATGCTGAATATGACATTTATGGGATGGAATCCCTTACTGGTCAGTTTAGGGTCACCTGTCCTGTCCGCTTCTCCCTGCAGGTGCGGCCTTTCACTTTCCTGCACCCCCCCACAACGTGGTACCCAAGATCCAGCAGTGGCCTTGGTCTGCACACCAGTCCTTGGTAGTAACTCTAAACAGGGGGTGTGATCACTGCCAGCAGCAGACACTGCCTGGGAAAACAGGCTGCTGACTTCAGGCAGTGCAGTTAGTTAGAAGAACTGAGCTGAAAAGTAAAATCACTGAACA
>JAAGNO010007995.1:0-45277 GCA_033439905.1 Ceryle rudis
GGGGGGGGGGGGGCGGGGGGGGAGGAGGGGGGGGGGGCGCGGGGGGGGGGGGGGGGGGGGGGGGGGGGGGGGGAACACGGAGGGGGCGGGGACTGTCTCTGTTGGGGGTGGGGAAGGGAAATTGGTTTTACTGAGAGGAGATGGGCGTGGGGGGGAGATGACCCGGTTAACCCGGGAGGGGGGCACCAGCGGAGGGCACAGCGGGTTTTATTAGCGGGGCGAGCTCCCACTGGGGCCCTTCCCAGTGCCGGTGAGGTCTGTCGGTGCCGGGAAGGGGTGGGGGGAAGAGCCCTGTTACCGGCAGGGACACCCCCCTCCCCCCTTCGTTAGCCCCCGGTGCCTGCAGGGCCCCCGGTGCTGGCGGAGCTGGTGGCTCAGCGGCGGGTGCTGATTCACGGGCCGGCGGGGGTGGAGCAGGGCCGGGTCTCGCTCGCTGGAATCCGGACCAGATGTACCCGGCACGCCAGGAATGCTCGGCATCCCCGCCAGGCCCCGCCGCCGCCGCTGCTGCTCCCCGGCCGCCGCCACCGGCCCCGCACCGGGAGCCCCCCCGCGCTGCGACACCCATCGGGACTCCGGCCTTACCCCGCCGCCGGCGAAGGCCTGGGGCCAGCCGGGATCCCGAGTGCCTTTGGGGTGACGCTAGCGGGAGGGTGGTGCCGGGCAGCGGCCGCGGGGGGGTGGGTTCCCGGCGCCGTCTGTCCCCACACCGAGGGAGTCTGTGTGTCCGTCCCCTGCCCCCAGCGAGGCCAGACTCCTGGGGGTTTCCCAGAACTCAATCACTGCAGCCGAAGCACTGGGCGGTGTGGGAAAAGGGGTTGTTTGGCTTTTTTTTTTTCCTGGGTGGAGGGGGAGGAAGTGAGGTCCCCTACCAGCCCCCGGGATCGGTGTCCTCGTCCTCTGACAAAACGACCCGGGAAAAGGCTGCGCTCCCCAAAATTCCCTTGGCGCTGGCTTGGCAGCAGCCGCCTGCCAAAGTGTCTTCCTCGGCAGGCGGCTGCTGGCCCCTGGCCAGGTGGGACCCTGCCAGCGCAGATGCCCGAGGTGAGCGGCTGGGGAATGCCTTAACCTGCGGTAGCCTCCCTGCCGCGGCCACCGGTCCCTGCCGGAGCGGGTTACCTTATCTCTTATTTTCTGCCAGAAATGGCCTTGATTTCCCTGCCCATCGCTTGTGTTTTTAGGGCCGGCTGCAGGTGCTGGAGCTCATGCACCACCGGCTTTGGGAGAGAAGAGGGATGGGAAATGTTAAGATTGGAGCTGCTTCTGGATGCTCCGTGACAGAGGGGGCATCCTGCAGGATCTCAGCCCCGAGGAGCTTCCTGGAAGGGAAGAAAGAGGCGATGGATCAGGACTCAGTGCTGGGGTGGGGGAGCAGAGCAGCTCTGCCGCCTGGGGTGGGTGATGTCGCAGCTTGACGTGGTTGGATCCTGGCTCTGATGTGTGTGCTCCCTTTCCCAGGTGCTGCTCCACTGCCTAGCTCCTGGCTAACCAGCACCAGTTCTTCAGTGGCAAGCTTTATGTCCTTCTCTAGTAGCTAAAGCTGCCAGTTGAAGAACTGTTGAATGTAGCCACTCTCTTCTTGTCACCGGGATCTTGGATGTCAGCTGGACCTGTGCCCTGAGTGACTGGGATGAGCCAGCCTTCAGCATCCTGTGGATTTGAGGGCTGAGGATGAGCCCATCTGGGATGAAGTCTCCTCAACACCTCCAGACAGAGCCTTGGCTGGTGGATTGCCAGGTGGCCCTGCCAGGGGGGCTGTCAAGCGGGGTCCCCCCCCAGCAGTGGGGTGGCACTGAGCTGAGAGATGACTAGAGAAGACAGAGTCATTAAACTTTCTGGTTTGCTCAACAGTTCAGTTTTAGGAAGTTTGTTGCCTGTGGGGTGCCTGGACTCTGGTGGGAGGATGGTGGAGACAGTAGCCTCTGTGGGGCGCTGGGAGGTAGGGCTGTAGCACTGAAACTCAGTCCCTGGCCAATGCCAGCTTGGGATCTGTGGGTGCGGGGTTGGTCTTTCAGATCCCCTTGGTTTGCCTCAAGCAAAAGAGGTGACCCAAGGCTGGGTGTAGCTCTCAGGACTGACCTGCTGAGCTCAGGAGCAGGATTAATCCTGTAACGTGCCAAGCAGTGGGATGGAGCTGTAGGAGAGGGCCAGCTCCACACCCACACTGCCCTGGTTGTGGGTCAGGGCCAGGTGCAGTGGGGCTGGGCTGCCGGGAGCGGGTGACTCAGGGCCGAGTCACGCACAGCCCCAGACGTCTGTTCTGGGAATTGCTGTCCTGTGAGCCTGGGCAGTGCCAGGATTCCAAGTATTTGGAGCCAGCAGTGCTGAGAGGGGTCCAGGTAAACCCTGCTGGACTCCACCATGGTCTAGACTCTCCCTTGCTGGTGGACAGAAGCCGAGGACGGCCCTGAGGGGACTGGGAAGCTGCTCTCCAGGGATTGAGACACCCCTGCCTTGCACTGTGCAGCTCTCTTATGGCTCAATGCAGGATGAAATGCCTCTATGTGGACCCAGCAAGGGCTCCTGGGAGCCTCCACTCCCTGAGGTGCTTCTTCCCCAAGGACTGCCAGGACCACCACGTCCCAGTCTGCTGTGGTGGCTGGGAAGCAGAGGAGTGTCTGGGCAGGCAACAGGCAGCAGCACCAGGAAGAGCACAGCTCATCCCAGCTCCAAGGCAGGCTGGGGAGGAAGGGCCCTGTGCTGAAATACGTCTGCACAGTCTCAACTAAATCTGCCTGTTCAGGCTCCAGCTGCCCAAGGCAGGGCTGCTACCAAACTTTGGCACCCAGAGCTGTGCAGAAAGTGGTCTGGCATCCATTAAGTGGTAGAAATGGAGCAAATGTCTTGTCCTGGAGCTGGTCCTTCCTTATATAAAGCTGTTCTGTTTGTGTATGCTTGCTGGTGGCTACAAGAAGCTGAGTTCCTTTGGGGTCAGCAGGAGAGAATGGGGCTGCTGAACCCCCTTGAGCTGCTGTCAGACCAGAAATGATGAGCATGGGTGAACACCTCCAGCTTGAGGCAGAGCTGGTCTCTTCTCTCATAGCTGCCCTGCTGCAAGTCCGTGCAAAATAGCTGGCACCTGCTCAGCGCTCAACAAGTCCTGGAGCGCACTGAGGGGGCAAAAAGTTGTGGGTGTGTGTGCAGGATGCCTGAGGGCAAGGAGGAGCAGCTCCCTGGCCATTCTTCCCCTTCCCAGGCAGCACTGTTGATGTTTGATATGGAGGGGAGCTGCATAATCCGGCCACCAGCGTCTCCACCCTCGTGTGCCTCTGTGTACAGGTAACGCTTAGATTTGCTGCTTCCTCCCGTTGTCTTGAAGGAGAGACCTGCTGTGCTGAAAAACAGTTCTTTTCCAGGTAAGATGTGGCTATTTTGGAGCAGAGAGTTGCCCTGAGCAGCAGCACCAAGGCCCTGAGGTCAAGAAATGTAAACTGTCTGGTGTTTCAGGTCGAATTCATATGAGAAGGTGCCAAGGTGCAAGTGTGTGTGTTTAACACACACCCAGTGTTGCAGTAACTCATCTCCTGAGCAACCCGTCTCAGGCTCTGGCTCACCTCCATTTCATGTAAAAGCAGAGGGGGTTTAAGTAACTGTCCCTGTGGGAACTTGCCAGGCTCTTGGGGCTTACCCTTCCTCCTGCAAAGCCCCATGTGACTGGTGAGTAAGTGCAGTGTTTCCTGTAGAAAGCACAGCCTTGCTTGCTGTTGCCTTGCAAAAAATCTACTAGCTCTTTCCTCTGGCATCGAGGCTGAGTTTCCTGCAGCATCCGGCCACCTCCTCAAAGCATCCAGCGCATGGGGACCCAGCAGGAGTGAGGGGAGGCTGAGCGGGGCTGTGATTTCTCTGCTGGAGGCCAGCTGCTGTCAAGGAGTTGGAAGCACTCGCTGTGACAGCTAATACAATACTCCAGAGGGCTGTAGCGATGCCAGCAGGTGCTGCTCGCTCAGAGGTCAGATGGCAGTCCTCTCTCCTTAGGGGTAGGGTATTTTGTGCGAGTTCCTGCACACAGACTCTCTAGCTCCCAGCTGAGAGAGCAGCTTGCATCAGTTGCAGCTTCCCTTGTTGGGAAAATGTGCTTTCGTAAAGTAGAAGGTCAGCGTGACCAGTGTGCCGAGTGAAAGCTCCCTGCCAACAGCCAGTGAGAGGAGCGGGAGGGGTTGGTGGATCTCTCAATGTGTGGCTGCTTCTGTCTGCTCAGACCCTCAGCTGAGCTCTAGCACAGGGACATCCTCCTCTTACCTGCCCGGCAGATCCCCATCTAGAAGAGAGGGGGAAGTGCTGCTTCGTGAGCAGCCAGGGGCTGTCTGCAAACACAGAATGCAGGCACTGGGTTCAGCTTTGCTCATGGTTTTATTTCTCCTGTGCCAGGACGGGAGGATGTGGAGCTGTTAACACTCAGTCGACTCTGTGCCCCTCACGGCAGGGCACGTACTGAGCTTAGGTTTCTGCCAGCGAGGGAATATTGCCAATGTCGCAGGCCCTGTGAATGAGAGGTACATTGGGGATTTGCAGTAACTCATCCTGACTTTGTGCCTCTCGGTGGGCTCTGCTGGCACAGGCGATGTGGTGCAGAGCCACCCACCAGCTCGGTCAGGGTGTCACTTACTCTGCTTCTTCTTTAGAGATTTGCTTCCCTAAGTATAAAACTTCTGCAATCAGAGACACCATGGGGTCACAGTTCAGGCTGGCAGCTGCAGTCACGAAGCCATCCCTGAAAGGGAAAGCGGAAGAACACGGATCTCTTCAGAGTATGTAACTCAGCACAGCAGCATCCCTGGGGTGCCCTGGCTGGAGGCCAGCTGTATTTTGGAGGGCTTGGGGCAGGGTGGCTGGTACTGCAGGGTGCATGGGGACTTGTGGCAGAGCGCCTGGCACTGCTGAGAGCTGGGCACCGAGCCTGGGAGCAGTGAGGCAGAGGAGATGTGTCCCAGGCTGCCTTCCCAGCTGGTGTCTTCATTGAAGCTTGTCCTCTTCTCCTTCCCTGCCCTGGTTTGGTTTTCTCTGAAACCATCTCCCCACTGGTTCAAGGGCCAGCGGGTGCCTGTGGTGCACAGCCACACGAGGTGATATGGAGCCTCAGAAAGAGCTCTGCAGGCTGTAAGGAAGAAGACCATGCCCTGTTCCCAGTTGCTGCCGTGTCAGGCCACAAACTGGCCATGGATTCACTCACCTGATGTAAAAGATCAGGAACTTCTCTTGCTCCAGGCTACCCTTCACAACAGTGTCTGTGTATCCCTTCCCGCAGCCTGTGAGAGAGAGCATCACAGCCTGCTCGGGGAACCCCAGCACAGCATCTGCCACCCATCCCACTTCAGTGCCACTGCAGGTGGGGTCAGAGGGGATAGCAACAGGCTGGGACAACACTGGGAGCAGGCACAAAGGCCATGGACAAACAGAACTGACCCAGAGGTGCAAGACTGAGTCATGACTCTGAGCCTCTCCTTGGCTTGGAGAGGAAAGTTCTTCCTCCTTGTGACCTCTAAGCCACTGGAGATCAGCAAAGAACAAGAACACTGGGTAACCTTCAGGCCCACAGCTCAGAAACAGGATTCACAAACTCGCTGTGGCATCCAGTCCAAAACTTGAGCTGCTTCAGGTAAACTCTGCAACCACTGTGTGTTTACAAGTCTCAGACCCAGCTAGGGGAGGAGCAGATGGACTAGGAATCAGTTTGGCTGTTCCATCTCTCTGTCCCCCTCTACCTGTGTAGCGGATGCTTTTCCCAAGCATCGTGGTCCAGAAGTAGGGAACAGTGTGCAACTCTTTCTCTTTCTTCAGCATGTTTAAGGCAGCAATGTGACCTGTGATGAGCCAGAAAAGGAAATATTTTTCATGTAAGTCTTCAAAGAAGTGCCTGCTGCCCCTTGTTATCCTGCTGCCCCTTGTTATCCTGCTGCCCCTTGTTATCCTGCTGCCCCTTCTGCTCCATCCCCTCCATGCCCATCTCCAAGGGGAGCTGGAAAACGAGGCGGCCTCACTGTCTCACCATGGGCCTCAGCCACCTGTTCGTGGTGGATGCTGGACCGGTCCCCGTTGAGCAGCGCTACAGGGAAGGAGACCACATCCCCCGCAGCGAAGACATTCGGGATGTTGGTTTGCATGCGCTAATAGCACAAAAAGCAAATTAGTGTAATGACGAGGGGGGAGGGATTGAGTGTGGACCAGGGATACTCAGCTGGCACTTACCAGATCCACCAGGATGGCACCGCTGTCATCTCTGGCGAGGGAGGTGTCCTTCAGAAATGTTGAGTTGGGGAACACCCCTGCAGGGAGAGGAGCAAGGACAAATGCAGCAAAGCTCTGCAAAGGCAGGGAGGGAGCTTGGCCTTGGCCCTACCTCGAGCACGTGCCTGTGGTGCCTGCTCAGCCTGCTTGGAGCAGAGCAGCTCACAGCAGTGACCAGTGCTTGGGCTGGTGCTGAGCTAATCCAGGGTCAATAAAACCAGGGCCTAGAACAAGGCATGCTCAGATAACGCAGCCCTGACCTACAGAGCTTAGCAAGCGTGCCAAAGTCATACTGAGAGCCTAAGTAGCTCCTTTCCTTCTGCCAAGTGTTTGCTCATGGGCTGCTGACTTTCTCCAGGTGTTTGGGGCCAAGAGGAAGGGCTGGATGATAACAGAGTGGGAAAGATACTGCAGCAAATGGTGTCCTGGGAATGAACTGTGATGTTCTGGGCTTACTGTCTGTTCTCATTGCCAAAGCTGCCTCCCTCTCCCAGCTGGGGTCTCTTACCTATTCCCACCACTACCACATCTGCAGGTAGTTTCTCTCCACTGTCAAGAACAGCCTCTGTGACCTAGGAAGGAAGAAAGATCGTTAACAAAGGGTTAAAAACTCTGTCCTAATTCCTGCAGCCTCCTGCTGTCTCATTCTTTGCTGGTTTTTTTTTTTTTTTTTTTCTTCCCCAGGTTCAGATCACCTTGTCCAATTAATGTGTGTGGCCAGGAACATGAGAGAAATATCACTGTTGCCCCTGAGATGTGAACACATACTGGTGCCCTTTGAGCCCACGGTTGTGCTCAGTGAAAAGAAATATGAGGGTCTATATGTGGGAGAGGAAAGCCCAGGTGTAGGCACTGGGTTGTACCTCAGCTTGGTTTTTTTTTCCCCTAAAATTAAACAGTTTGGGGATCACAATGGCATGACTGACCTTTCCATCCTCCCCTTTCAGCTCACAGAGTTCTGTTTTCATGTGAAACTTCACCCCTTTATTTTGCAGCATCTGAAAAGGAAGAGGAAGCTGGTTTGAGTATTCACTAGGAAATTTCAGGCTGTGCTGCAGTAAAAACAGCTCTACCCAACCAAAACCCAGGCAGGTGGCTGAGCTGCTGCTCCGGGCTGCAGACAGGTTTCATTTGTGTCCCTGGCTGATGTGGGGTGCCTGGAAACCTGGTTTTGCTCTGACTGTCCTGGTCAGGACAGGTGTGTGAGGTGGGTCTAGGATGAAGTGGGGCTTGGGGATGAAGCTGAGCTGGGGAGTGTGATGTGTATGTGAGGAAGGTTGGGACCAGCCGCCTATGCAGAGCTCCTTTGGTGAGCTGTGTGTGAGAAAGGTGGCTGGGCATGCCGAGTTATGAGTCAGTGCAGGGGCTGGATTTCCTGGGATGTTGCAGATCACAGGGCTGCTTGGATGGCATATGTTCTCCAACCTAGAAATTAGCACCAGGTTTTCCTAACCTTCATGGCAACACCTCCAACCTGAGGACCCAGTGCATTCTGGAAAGGGAACTCCTTTTTTTCCACCACTGAGACGGCACCAGCCTTGTCTGAGAGGAAGGCGGCTACCTCCATTCCTGCAAGGGAAAGGCATGCCCGAGGTAAGCCTGCTGCAAGCAGGAACCTGCACCCTCCTCCTTTTCCCCTTCCAAGTGGAGAGAACAAATCTGATGCATTGCCAGTGCTTAACTGTTCTTTATGCATTTCTGGGCAGAGATGTTTTGCTCCCCGTGTTCTTTGTTGTGATACGCTACAGATCTGGGTATTAGGAAACACAACGAACAGCTCCTGGTGTGTACAAAATAGCTCGTCTTCTGTGCCTTACCCCCTCATGTTCCCAATGTTTCTGGGGAAGCCAGCTCCTGTGAAGGACAGTGACCTCTTCATAATGCACATTCCCTCTGTCCATGCCCAGGAACTGTTTATAGCCCTCAAAGTCCCTGTCTATCAGAGGAAAGAATTGAGTGTGTGCTGCGTAACTCATACTCCCACCAGCTACAGGGCTTTGGGGAGGAGCTCAGACAGGTATTGAATGAACATCCCTTCCCTGAGGGCCTCTAGTTAATCTGCACATGCAACAGAAGTGGGTTTCAAGGCTATCACTGATGACTCGATACCCACTCCAGGCCAGTACCTACGAATGAAGCTCCTACAATCACCAGATTCTTCCCGGTTGCCAGCTCTAAGATTTTTCTAGAATCTTCTAGGGTTTGGAGAATACACACGTTCTGCAGGTCTGCACCTGGGACTTTGAGGAAGCTGGAGCTGAAAGAGAGTGAATCCAGATACATCTCAGATGTATGATCAGAAATGAAACGAGAAAGGGGGGGGGCACAAACCCATGCAATGTCTTGGCTGTGTCATTCCATCTTGTCCTTATCTCTCATCTCCTACCACCTCCTCTCACATGCCTCTAGAAGACCTCCACACCCCAGTGTTGACCCACCTTGTCCTGTCTAAAATTTTGTGCCACAAATGCTTTGTGCACTCACTGGCTGCCTGTTGCAATGAGCAGCTGATTGTACTTCTGAGAAGACCCGTCCATGAAGTCGACCATCTGCTTCTGGAAATCCACTGACACTGCCTGCAGGGGAAAAGAGGCAAATATCTGACCATCCTGGTCCACTCTTGTCCTGCCACATCAATCCATTCTGCTTGCCTGTGACTGCATGCCCTATTTCTGGATGCTCAGGTGAGGTGAGGAATGCTGGAGTCCTCCACTCATTGGGGACTGAGCTCAGCTGCTCTCATACCTCTTTCTCTGTCCAGAACTCTATGCCAAGAGCATTGAGGAATTCAGGTTTCCTCAGGTACATGTCCTCAGCTTTCAGGTTCATTTCCTAGAAACAAATCAGAACTATGAAATACAGCACATCTTACAGCCAGCAATACTCTCATGCTGTTTGCCAGGAAGTAAGTTTGCATAGGAGGTAAATTTTGCATTAGTAAAGCACAGCTCCCCACACTGCCCCATCACTGTCATCCTCTTGTCTCCCCTCAGAAAAACCCATCAGCTCAAACTCTACTGGGAAAGAACTCAGTGAAAGGGGATAAAACCCTTAGCCTATGGTGGACTCTGATCAAAGAGTTTCTGGGAGGAAGAAGTGAGACATTAGCTGGAAATTAGACCCCTTTTCCTTGTGGGTGCCTCAGCACTCCTGCTTGGCCAGAGCAGCTCATTCAATTGCTCAGTCTGGTCCTGAGTGTGGGCCCTGGACCGACTCACACATGGTACCCAGGCGCAGTCCTGCCCATTTCACGTACAAACCTTGCTGAGTTTGGACTTGTCAAATGGAACATGTTTCTCTTTGGTGGCCATGATGATCCTGCCAGTAAAGCCCTCTTGGCGAAGTGTCTCTGCACACACCAGGGCAGCCACACCTACAAGAGATACTCAGCCCTCTTACACATCACTGTGGAGGAAGGTGGCAATTCCTCCCTGGAGAAGAGAGTGGCAGCTCACAGCATATGTGAGGAGACCACAGCACAGAGCACTTCACTGACCTCCCCCCAGAAGCAGCATCGTGTCCCGGTTGAGAAGGCATCGCTTGCTTGTGGCCTTCACCCTCAGACTGCTTTCAAGGTCCTAGAAGAAAATGAGAAATGCTGAAATCATACTCAGCCCGAGGTGCTGCCTGTGCTTAGTGACAGCAGGTAAGGTCAGTACCTTCTTTTTTGCTGTGACAAACACTTTTCCATCTTCCACTGTTACCTGAAGGGGTGAAAGGAGAGTGAATTTAAGTGCTGCATCCCTGAAGCTGTGGTAGGATCTTTCCTGGGAGGATCCAGTCCAATGGGCTGTTTGTCTTTGATACACCAAGAGTGACTTGTAGGGCTCTTGGATGTGAAATAATGCTGAGAAGCTCATGTGCTTTTCTCCTCATCTCAAGATCACTCAGGAAGAGGTGCAAATCCTTTTTTCTTTCCCAAAGGATTGTGCTGGTTGTGAGGGATACCAGGATGTATGGCATCACCTTTGATTGAAAGCAGCTTTAGGACAGGGAGTTACATGATCCCAAGTGTTGTAGTTCTGTGTGACCTGGATCATGGAGCTGTGGCCAGGGCAGGGTGCTATTAGTTCCTGTTAGGGACTTGTGAGAGTGGAGGAATGCAAGTGGTATGGAGGACATGGCCCAGGGTGGGAGGAAGAAGAAACAAGAAGTCACCTTAAAACAGGGAAGACAGTCCAGAGAAGGGTATTCCTCGATGTCTCCCGTTTTGATGTTGAAGCAGGCACCATGCCAGGGGCAGCGCAGCCTCTCCCCTTTCAAGACTCCTGCAATAGAAAAGCCCCCCCAACCTGAGTGGTGAGAGATGACCTCCCTAACACAGCCTCTCCTGAGGGCCCGTAGCCAGGGTTACCTTTGCTGAGTGGGGCACCATAGTGGGGGCACTTGCTGCCCAGGGCCCTGAACTCCTTCTTGTTCCTCACCAGCAGCACTGGGTAGCCAGCCACCATCGCATCCCAGAGCCTGTGGGAGAGATGGCGAGGTGGGCACCTTGGGGACTCGTGGCTTCGCCCCTTGCAGCCATCATGCTGGCCAAGGACATTGAGGGGTGTGTCCAGAGAAGGGCAGTGAAGCTGGGAAAGGGTCTAGAGCCAAGTCTGGTGAAGATTGGCTGAGGGACCTGGGGTTGTTCAGCCTGGAGAAAAGGAGGCTCAGGGGAGACCTTCTGTCTCTCAACAACTCCCTGACAGGAGGTTGGAGGCAGGGGGGGATCAGGCTCTGCTCCCAAGGAACAAGCACCAGGACAAGAGAAAACGGCCTCAAGTTGCCCCAGGGGAGGTTTAGGTTGGAGCTGAGGAACAATTTCTTCCCCACAAGGGCTGTCCAGGCCTGGCCCAGTCTGCCCAGGGCAGTGGTGGAGTCCCCATCCTTGGAAGGGTTTCAGAGTTGTGGAGATGTGGTGCTGAGGGCCATGGTTTAGTGGTGACCTGGCAGTGATGGTCTATTAGCTGGACTTGATGATTTTAAAGGTCTCTTTCAACCAAAACCATTCTATGATTCTAACAACATGGTGGCCATCAATATGATGGTTGTTGCTATGGCAATGTCACCCCTCCTGCTTGAAGCAGGCCATGCCCTGGCCTCCTCCCCGCTGGGTACTCACTCTCCATCTCCGATGTCATCCTCCTTGCAGACCTCAGCAGTGATGGTGTCATCACTGTCCATGCTGGTGGCTGCAGGTGAGCAGAGGGAAGGGTTGGCCACCATGGATGCCGTTGCCTGTAGCACTGTCTGTCACCCTTTGGCAGACAATCCTCCCTGTGCACCCTTGTGCTGTCACTGCAAAATCCCACCCCAAAATGCAGGGCCAACACCCCAGCTGGGAGCAGGTTGGTGCCACACATTCAGGGAGTCCCAAACTCCCAGTACAGCAGGGAAAGATGCTCGGCTGGTGGAAAACACATGTTTCCCCTCTTTTTTAACTTTATGTCCAAACCTAAAGCCCATTCCTCTACCCTTTTCTCCTCCAACTTAACCCACTTTTTGTTTTTCAGACCCGTGTCCCGTTAAACTCAACTGCAGCGTGGGGTGAGTAAGCAAATGTGATTAATGGCTGTTGTAAATTAAAACAATTATTTATGGTGAGGTGCTGCTGCCACATCCCACGGCTCCCCTGAATAGGGGTCTGAAGAGCCTCTTCAGCCTCTCAAAACCTCTTCAGCATTTATGCAGAGATGTTATTCCTGTTAACTGACATGAAAGCAGTAATACCTGCCCAAAATGCATCCTGGGCTAGAAAAGAGACAAAAGTCTTTGTCCTTAAAGCTGTCCCCACCTTAGCAATCAGCCACTAGGTTGACTAGAAACATCTCTCTGTTTTGAAAAAGAAAAGCAAGAAATGGAGCAGAAGAGGGGTGTCTGAGGCAGGTTTTGGTGCAGGGTGGTGACTTGCTCCTGTAAATCCCCTACCACACTGCTGCCCTGCTCCCAGGTCCCTTAAGAGAAGCATTGGTGGGTACTCACCTGTTCCTGCTGTGAGGGGCTCCAGCACCGTCCCTTGAGTGGTAAAGTCACCACCTACTCTGTCTGTGAGCTTCTTCTCCACTGAGGTGACACCCTTGCGTCGTATTGCAAGTGCCCTCCCCGCCACCAGCCCACGGCTGGGTGATGCTCTCCCCAGGTTGCGCAACATCCCCATCCATCAAGAGACACATCTCCTGGAAGCAGCTGCCTGCCAGCCAGTCTTATCTGATTTCTGCAACTGGTCCGCGCCTAATTAAGTGCTCAGGTTTAGAATTGCAGAAGAATTAAGGGCACTTAGGAATTATGGTGCAGGTGTGGTCTAAAGACCGGGTGCGTCGTGTGCAATATGAACAGAAACTTGAGTGGACATTGTGATATTCTTCTGCAGCTTCCCGTTGCCCCTTTTCTTGTTGGAAAGCACTCTAGCCTAGTGCAACATATTTTTGGAATGCTACTACTGCTTTTTATTTAAAGTTATTTAATTTGATCTTTTGGTCTCTATTGATTTTAAGGAAGAGGAAGCGTTCAGTGCCTCTGCACATGCCTTGTGTCCCAGCTCTGCTTCTGGTTCAGTCCGCTGATGTCCAGGCGTGCGGTCCCGTTGTCGCTTGGTCCCAGAAGGATGTCACAGAGCAGCCTTCTCCTTGATGTACTATTTTTGTAACAGAGTGGGAGTTGCAAAAAACCAGGAGTAACGCCTACGCTGTTTGCGTCTACTCCAGTTCTTATCTCTGTTTCACAGTCAATATGTTTCACAACTTTAAAATACGCCTCAAAATTTAGGGGAGGGGGGACAAGTTACTAGCGGTGTGCTTCCATCCTTTCCCTTGCAGAACCGGAGCTGTGCAGGGACCAGCTTTCTGCCAAGCAGCACGTTCCCAAGTCCAGCAGGGGGGTAAAAATCCTTCAGTGGGCACAGCGTGAAGAAGGCAGCATGCACAGGGCTGTTCATTAGGTGCAAGTTGGCTAATCTGTGAAGCAGCTCACTCCACTGGACCCACCAAGCCATGAAAGTACCTCCTTTCTGTGTCGGGTGCCGGGCAGTGCCCTGTAAGGAGTGATCTTAGGCCATGGGTAATGCACGCCCATGATGGGTGCAGGTGTCAGGTATTTTCTCACAGTGCCGAACAGCAGCTTTCAGGCTTTGCCTTCCTGGCCAAGAGCCTGAATGTGAAGCAATTTGGCTGCTGAATGTCCCTCTTTAAACTCTCTGTAATTATTCCCCAAGCGCGTTCCCACATGGAGAAGCAGCAGCCCTCGCCGAGACATTCTCTGACTCAGCAGAAATCACTGAAAAACAGTTTGCTGATGGATGAGAGCTGCAGCACACCGGCAAAGCCGCAGGTACAAAGGTGTGCAGCTGGGAGGGGGGGTTTAGGAGGCTTTGGGATGACCCAGGTGGAGCTTGGTGCTGTGCAGTGACCTTTGCACTGTGGGGCTGAGCGGCTAATTAGGCTGCTGGGTGCTGATGGATGCTGCTGGGTGCAGCTTAGCACCCAGGGAAGGACTTCTGTAAAATGCAAGAGGATGAAGACAAAACAAAGTTATAGATTCATAAAATGGTTTGGGTTGGAAGGGACCTTGCAGATCAAGTTCCAATGCCCTCGCCATAGGCAAGGACACCTCCCAATGGATCAAAATTCCCATCTCTGATGGGGGCTAGGATGATAGCAAAGGACAGGAAGTTGAAAAAGGCATTGGGTGGAAGAAGGAAGGCTTGGGTTAGCTGCAGGGATGCTATGCTCCTGCATCCCTGAGAGCCAGCCCCTAGAAACGCACAATATGCCCTTGAGGGAGTCAGGCAATGGGATGATATCAGAGGAAGGTTTTTGGGAAGATGCTCTGTAAGCATCTTTTGGCTCTTTGTTAGGTAACCCAGAGACAGATATTTAGAACAGCTAAGGGCTTTGCAGCACACACCAAGATTAAACATAGGAAGGAAGAGAGTAAAAGGAAGTGGTGCCCTCAAACGTGAACAGAGCCCAGGTAGGCACTGGAAATCGCTGACCAGACCTGCCAACCACATTGGTGCTGACTCACACGAGTCTCTGAGCTAACCTTATGTTTTATTAGATATCTCCACTTTTGCTGTGTCGCTCCAGTGTTG
The DNA here is from genome assembly GCA_033439905.1 of Ceryle rudis. Lineage (NCBI taxonomy): Eukaryota > Metazoa > Chordata > Aves > Coraciiformes > Cerylidae > Ceryle > Ceryle rudis. Next base: position 14,297 of record JAAGNO010007995.1, read on the forward strand.
ACAGCACCCCAGAAAGTTCAAGTTTAGAGGTGAAGTTTTATGGGGGGTAGCTCTACTCCCTTCTATTCCCTACTACCGTCAGCCAGTGTAACACACTTTCTCATGCCATAATGCTGCCATGGCTGTCTGGGTGCATCTTTGTCTCACTGTTGCTTGCCCCCACCTTGCCTGGGTCAGGCTCCTTCCCTGCCCTAGCAGACCTGCTGGTTTTAACTAAGCTTTACCCACAGAGACGAATGTCACTGAAAACTGTTCAGGCACAGGAAGAGGAAGCGAGGTAAAAACTGCAGCAGAGCTAAAATGATTAATGGGACACCACTCTCAGAGCAGCTTGGTTTGTGATATTAATAACAAGCAAATTCAGGAGGGAATCTAACATGTTCCAAGTTACAGAGCCAGCAGCAGCAGGAGATGCAGTTAAGAAGCTCCTGGGCTTATATTTGTAATGCAGGAGGAATCAAGTGGGCTCAGTACCGTGTGATGCTGCATGGAGTGGGTGTAGGGGCTGTGATGTGCTTCCACCTTGCAGGGCTGATTCTGAACCTGTCTGAATTGCTAAAAAAGCATGTGGTCATAAACACGTAACCATGTAACCCGAAAGCACATAGATATCCATCAACAATTACTTAAGCTTGAGAATGGTGAACTAAACAGGAAAAAAAAAAACAACTGTTTATCCCACAAAGGAGAAAGGCATGGAAAAGGAAATATTTGCTTAATATTAAGGATATTTGCTTTATATTAAGGATAAGAATAATCTTATCTTCTGTTTCACATTTTCTCCCTAAGCATTCATGTCTGGTGATGGTGAGAGATGGGATACGGGCTGGGCAGACACCTAGCCCCATGTTTCACTGTTCACCACAAGGAAAGAAGGAATCTGAAACCTTGCTAATAGCAGCAGGTAAACAATTCAGAAAGTAGACAAATCTGGGGCATGTCAGCTACTGAAAGCAAAGGAGAAATACAAGGAACTGCCCATGCTGCTGTGCTTGAAGGGGTTTTACCAGTCAATGTGTTTGTCGATGGATTTTTTTTTTTTTTTTAATATCCCACAACATACCTGTGCAACCAGAGTGAGAAGGAGAGAGAACATCCTTTGTGTAACCAAATCATGGCAGCTGGTCCAACCCAAGCCCTCGACAGATAGCTGAGCGGGTAGCATCCTTAGGGACACTGTACTCTCCTCACAGGTTTCTTCTATGGGTTCCTTGTGCCAAATCCTGTGACATGAAGGAAAAAAAAAAAACGTAATCTGCACACACTTCAGTGTTTCTTGCATTAAATCCTGGAGCTCTGTGTGTGTGTGAAATGGAGCTAAGGGCTGGGGTAAAAGGGAGTAAAAACCTTCCACACTGTTGGTGTCCGCAGAAACCCTTCTGCTCACCCTGCTCCCAGAGGCTGATCTGCTGTCCTCCTGTGCCTACGGCCGGTATATCCCCAGTTCCCCCTGGAGAATATCCTGCTCCCACATCAGCAAGGTGTTTCTGGTTGGAAGGAGTGTATGCTGGAGTTCTCATTGATTTCAGCTCTCTTCCCAGCTACCTCTGTGATGCCTGGGCTTGCTTTGCTATACACGGCGTGCATTTTGCACAGTAGATCCTTTTGTAAGTGTGGAGTTACGCATTTTCTGAATGACAATGCGGATATATAGTGTAAAGCATTCCTGTATCATCTGACCTACTATGGCCTCGCAGTTAAAGCAGAGAAACACTTCAGTGAGGGATGAAAATGATGTCTGGAAGACAAGCAACTTGATTTGGTTTGAGATCTTGGACTCCTCAGATTATTTTAGGTGTCAGACAGGTCTGGCATTAGATGAGCAGATGGGCTTTATGCCTTCCTGTCTGGGGAGAGGCAGATTAAGGGAGTGAGGCTTTCCAAAACTCACATGACTTTTGCCAGGACTTTGCTGTGGCAGAAGCTTCTACAGTTGTTGACTGTGGCAAGCCCTGAGCGGTGCTTGGAAGCAGAGTGGGCACCTCCTTGTGTAAGGGATGGTGAAACTGTGAAAACACATCGAAACCCCCATCCAGGAGCGGTGGGGAGTGTCTAGGGGAGATCATAATTTGTCTGATAGAATTCATAGGAGGGATTATCAATGAACTGACAGCTCTGGAACAGGTTGCCCAGAGTGGTGGGAGATGCCCCATCTCTGGAAATATTCAAGGTTGGTTTGAATGGTGCTCTGAGCAGCCTGCTCTAGTTGCAGATGTCCCTGCTCACTGCAGCGGGTTTGGATTAGATGACCTTTAAAGATCCCTTCCAACCCAAAACATTCTATGAGTCTTTATTGTGGAAAATAGGTTATCTCTCCCAGATGTGCTGCAGAGAAACTCCGAGCTGTGAGAGGGACAGAAAAGGCACTGACCAGCTACTGAAAAAACGGCCATGCCCTTGATTTACATCCTGGATGCTGCTGTGGGATTTACACCCCCGTTATGGGATTAGCTGTGGTGGTCCCCACAGCATTATGGGATGGACCAAGCACGTCCTTGCTGAGATCTGACGGAGTCCCCTGCCCTGCTGGGAGCAGGCACCGGCAGCCACCCGTCACCAGGCTGACCTGGCTCCCTGCACAAAATGAGGCTGTTTGAGGACTGCTGGAAAACTTCTCGAAATTTGGGTGAAAAAGGCAGTATCTCCAAATAAGGTGTGGATGAAGAAATCCCATCAGATCGGGCTGCTCACTCCAGCGAGTGCACAGAGACCTCTTGTGGCAGCTGTGCCCGAAAGCTCCTGTCCCTGCTCCTCTGTACGGCTGGTTTTGGGACAAGACTGGCCTCCCAGCCTGGGGGATGTGGCTGAATATTTAGCCTCGTCTGGTGTCAAGGGACCTGTTTGTAACTGGCCTTGGAAGCTTCCAGGTCGGGAAAGATCCCTGCTTAATGCCATTGTTGGAGAGGAAGGGAGAAAAGGCTGGACGAAGAGCTTGTAAGAAATCACTGCCTGATGGTAAGTAAAACTAAGTAAAAGCTGGTCTGAAAGTATCCAAAAAGTACTATGTATGGAGCTGTTGCTAGTGCTCTAGCAGTGGGATCAAAGCTCCTGAAGCAGAGTCTCAATTAATCACAGCTTAAATTCCTTCCATGTGGAAGTGGTAGGTAAAAGCTTTCCACTGCCCAGAAATATTTTAACTATTCCTGTCCCCGACTGGAGCCTGGCCAAATGTTCATCTTTAGAAGAATAACACTGCAAATGCAGAAGACCTTGAAACAAACTAGGCTGGGCTTGCAGGCATACCACAGCCTGGGACTTTACCCGTAGGCAGCTGAAGGGCAGGATTGTCACCACGGAGGGGGCAGCCGAGATTTCTGAGGCTAAAATGTTGCAGATGGCTTCTCATTAGGAAAACAGCTCTCTGCACTTTTACACTGCAATTAATTGTTAAATGATTTTTCTCCTTTATGCCCTGAGCCGCCTGGCTTCTCTTCTCCTTGGCCTATCTTACAGTAAACAGAAACGTCTTTGCATTTGGCCTTCTCAGTAACAGATTAGCCTATGTGATCCTTCAAGTCCTAATACAGGAGATTATTTATAATCCCCTGAGCAATCAGCTCTGCCGATTACTTCAGGCAGCATCTCCCTGCCACTTAACCACTATGAAATTATATTGTCTCGTCCGGCTTTTAAGCCAGTTTCTGCAGCATGAACAGATGCTTTTCTATCGGTTGGAACGATCTCTCCCTCTCCTCCAGATCTGATTTAATCATTCCTCTCCTTCGTGTCCCTTCCATCAGCGCATTATTTGTTGTTTTAGTGTCCATCAGCCAGCCAGGGCAGCGACTGAGAGCTCAGGCTCCACACGTTTCTGTTTCAGCAAAGTAGGAGATTTCATCCAAAATTAATACCTCAAAGGAGAGGCAGAGTTTGACATTAATCAGTGTGTACACGGTGACTCATCTCGGCCACAGAGGAGCAGCAAGGTCTGTGCAGCAGCCACGCTTCTGGTGAAGACATCAAAAAGCAACAAGGGAGCGATCAAATTACGGGAAGCTGGAAAAAAGCGGCATCGTTGTAGGATGGAACAAAAGAAATTGTCCCACAAACCCTGGGCAGCAGAGATGGGGTATCCCAGACACTGGGGACCTCCTCTCAGGACCAGACATGGGATGGGAATGGAAGACAGTGGTGCTGTGGGAAGAGCATTTATTCTGGCAGGGGAATTGGACCTTTTTGCTTGCTTGATGTGCAGTTAGACCCAGTGGTGTGTGTCCTTGCGGGTCCTTACCCGTGGTGAGGGATGGCTCCCCAGCACAATGCAACGTGCCAGGGTTATTTTGGGGTGAAGGACAACCAGCTGCAGCACCTCATGAGCAGGGTGTTCAGCCACTTGCTGCCATCGAGGTGAAGGAACTTCAGCAGAAGGAGGAAGGTGTCCCCAGCTCCAAGACAGTGATGGGACACCCGGACCCCTGCTCCGGGGCACTATGGATTTGGGTTTGCCGCTTGTTTCTGCCAGGCAATGCCCGGGCAAGGCTTGACATACTTCCCAGGGTGCTCATCTCCATTCCCCCTCTCCCTGTCACACGTTCCGACTGCGTGTCCTCAGCGGGTGCCCACCCCTGAGTGTCTGCATCTCTGCGGGGAGCTGATGCGGCTCCCGCAGCCCACCCGGCCCTTCCCAGCGGGGACGGTGCTCTCTGTCCGCGCCCCGGCGCCCCGCAGCCCGGCGGGGCAGGACGGTACCGGCACGATGGGCGGGGGCCGAGGCGGTGCCGGGGCGCTCGGGGAGGTGCCGGTGCCCGGGGCGGTGTCAGGGAGGGGACCGGGAGAGGCGGTGCCGGAGCTCTCGTGGAGGGTGCTCTGGGCGGTGTCGGTGCCCGGGGCGGGCCCCGAGGACCGGGCGAGGCGGTACCGGTGCCCAGGGCGGTGGCAGGGCGGGTCCCGGGATCCGAGCGAGGCGGTGCCAGGGCTCTCGGGGCGGTGCCGGTGCCCGGGGCGGTGTCGGTGCCCAGGGCGGTGGCAGGGCGGGCCCCGGGGCCAGGCGAGGCGGAGCTGTCGGGCAGCGCGACCGGTGCCCATGGGAGCCCGGGAGAAGCTGCGGGCAGGTGGATGCCCATGGCTTTTAGCCCGGGGCTACTGGTGGTGGCCGGTTCCTTCGCCGCCTTCCGCCTGCTGAACCGGGGATTGGAGCGGCTGGTGCCGCCGCCGCCCTCGGCCCGGCGCAACCGCTGGAAGTGGCGCAACATCTGGACGTCGCTGGCCCACAGCGTGCTCAGCGGCGGCGGGGCGCTGGCCGGGTGAGCGGCCCAGGCACCGCGGAACACCGGAGGGCACCTGGGACCGGGGGGAGGCACCGGACTGCCGGGGGGGGACGGACCGCAGGCGTCGGGGGACCCCGACGGGAACCTGCGGCCAAGGGGGCACCGAGGGAGATTGAGACCAGGGGGAGGGGACGGGTGGGAATGGGGGTGTTGGGGGACCCTGAAGAGCACTGGGGAGGGTGTGGATCTGGAAACTGGGGGACACTGAGAGATGGAGGAGGGATCGAGAGGCACAGAAGGACCGAGGGATAGGGAGGCTCTGGAGACTCTGAGGGAAATAGGAGGACAAGTGTGGAGGGACCAGGGGGACAGGAGGGCTCTGGGGGGAGGTCAGCATCACTAGGTGTGCACTGGAGGGGTATTGAGGAACCAGAAGCACTGCCCAGCACTCACAACCCCTCTCCCCACAGGTTCTACCTCCACCCTGGGCTGTCCGAGGACCTGGTGGGCACACACCCGCCGGGGGCACACAGCCTGGTTGCCATGTCTGTAGGTGAGGTGGGGGAAGTGGGATGATCCCTGTTCTGCTTCCCGGGGGGGGGGGGTCTCCAGGGGCTTGTCTGTGCCTGACACCAGTCCCTCGAGCCACATCACGGGCAGCGATGTCTCAGGCACCCCAGACAATCACCCTATTCTTGGCAAAGGACAGTGGCTCCTTTCTGTCCCATGGCACCCGCAGCCGGGAGGTACTGGGCACCAGGCTGCCCACCACCATCCTCATGAGGCAGCCCAAAAGTACCCATAATAAGGAGTTGATGCAGGTCCCCCTAAAGCCTCACATTAAATCTGACAGTGTGGATGTCAGAAGCTTTGAGTTCTCTGGCTATATGAAGCCTTCCCCTCACCTCCCCCTTGTCACCTTCTTGCAGATGTCACCAGCTCTGTGGTCAGTGCTAACCTGCTTCTCAGCATGGCTACATCTCAGCAAAGAGGTTTGGGTATCTAAAATGCAGATGTGGGGCTAGTTTGGTGACAGTGAATCCTGCAGCTGTTAAGGGTTCCAGAATGAAAGGACATGGAGTAGGATCCAATCCCAGGATGGTGGCATGGGTGAGAGTCTGTGCTGCCTTTGCTGTCACCCTTCTCCAGGAACAGATCCAAGTGATCAGTTAGTGCCTCTCCCTAGGAGCACATCCTACAGAGTAGTTGCAGGAGGGACCCAAATCACTCTGATTTTCTTTCTAATGCTGCTCTGCTTGTGACTCACCACCCACCCAGGGTTTGTGCTGAGCTGTAGCCATCAATTCCTGCTGGGCTGCCCAGCTCAGTTGGTTGCAGAGCCTGCTGGGGTGGGAGACTCCCCTTGGCACAGCCCTCTGTGGCCCCCTTCTTTGCTCACAGCCTGTCTGATCCCAGGTTATTTCCTTGAAGACTTTGTGGACATGTTGTGCAATCAGAAACTTCACCAGTCCTGGGAGCTACTCTTTCATCACTCTGTGGTGAGTCGACGGGCAGCTGTCTGAGGGACAGACCCTGGCACTTGTACTTCTGGGGAGGGTGGGGCTGGGGGGCAGAGCAGGGCTCCTGCTGTTGCTAGTAAGGCTGGTTTCTGCCTGTTACAAAACCTGTCTGATTTTTCCGCATGGGGAGAGGAGCCCAGACAGCAGGGCTTCGAGCCTCTCAGTCCTGCAGGACTTGTGTACTCTTCAGAGGTCTGCAGAAAGGCACCCAAGGGTAGGAGAAAAAAATCCCATGTGTGCACAGAGTAAGGGGGAAGAGGACTGGGCTGGGGGGATGATCCATAGCAGTGGCTTGGACAGGCAGTGACCCACGTGTCCCCACTGGCACAGGTGAGCAGCTCAAGTCCTGCTGCCTCTCAGCCACTTGAGCTTCTGCCAGGAAGGGCTGGCTGCACATCACCTCCTTCCACCTCCAGCTCCCCAGCAGGCTTTCTTCTCATTTGGGTCAGAGCTGTGGCCACGGGGCTGGGGTGGCTGGAGCAGGAGCCCCGCACCAGCGCCTTCCGCCTGTCCTGCTGCTGGCTGCGCCCAGCACGGGTTTCTCTCTGATTGCCCCTGATGTCCAGATGCCAAAGGGTTGTGGGTGCTGCAGGGCAGGGGAGTAGCACAGCCTGGAGTTGAGCAGCAGAGACGCTGCTAAGAGGTACAGGGGAGGCTCAGGGGTCTGCAAAGCCTGGGGATGAGGGACAGGAACAGCACTGGGACTTACCTGGGAGGAGATGTCGGGGGGAGATGGTCAGATCTGCTGTCTCACAGAGGCCAGCAAGCCTTGCAGCTTTGCCGCTGCTGCTCATGAGTCAAAAGGTCATCTACACAATAGAGCTAATTCAGGCCAAGACAGTGACTTAACGAGCAGAGAGCAGATAATCTCATTAAAGAGCCAATACAGAGAACAGCATTAATGGTATAAACTGAAGAAAGGACTGAGTGTACTAAAGCGTGGGCAGGCAGAGCATGTCCCCCCTGCCTGGCAGTGGGGGTGCGGGGCAGCTCTGCCCCCAACAGCCCTGTCAGCATCCAGCAGCCCCAGGGTGCCTCAGGCCAGGCTCTGGGCATCCCACCGGGTTCTCTGATGCACCAAAGCCGCTTAATCCCCGCAGCGTGCCTCTTCTGGGGAGAATCCCTGAGCCAGCAGCAACTGTAACCCTGGGCTACAGGTCTCCTTTCCTGCCCTGATCAGCTGTTTACTGTGTGCTGAAAAACCTGCCGAGCCACAACCATCTGCATTTCCCAGGTCACAGAAGCAGGGTTAGGTCTGGCTGCTCTGTCTCCTCTGCCAGCCTGGAGTTTGTAGAAATGTTTCCCTCTCCAACTGGAAAAAAAAAAAAAAAACTGTCCAGATTTCATGCAGTGGTGGGGAGGAGGCTTTATCTTGCCCGAGGCTGCAGTGCTGGCTGGAGGCTGCAGTGCTGCAGAGGTATGTGTGGGGTGATGACCCACAGCTTGGCACTGGCGTGATAACCATTTCTGCTTCTGCTCCACGCTGCACCCAAACCTGCAGAGCACCAGCTTGCAGCAGCTGACAGCAACCAGCTCCCAGGCTCAGCCTCTTCTTTCTCTTTTCCAGGTGATTGTCTGCTTTGGTATCGCAGTGCTGCTCCACCAGTACGTCGGGTTTGCCCTCGTGGCTTTACTGGTGGAGATTAACTCCATCTTCCTCCACCTGCGGCAGATCCTGCTCATGGCCAACCTGGTGCACACCACTTGCTACCGCCTCAACAGCATCATCAACCTGGGCACCTACATGGTGTTTCGCATCGCCACACTGGCCTGGATGACTCGCTGGCTCTTCCTCAATCGGGAGAACGTGCCCCTGGCGACATATGCTGTAGGCACGGTGGGCATGGCAATCATGACACCCATGAACATCATCCTCTTGTACCGCCTGCTGCGTAGTGACTTCTTCAAGTCCAGCCGGGATGTGCGGGAGGAGAAGGAGCAATAGTCCCCTTCCCTGCAGGGTTGGGGGATGAGCAGCCCCAAGCTCACGAAGGACAGCAAAGTGCAGTGGAGAGTGAATGTCAGTGTTTCAGGACCTTGAGTGGAGCGTCCACACTAACAGAACATCTGGGCTTTTATAGTGACTGCAGATCCTTGGCCCTGCACAGCAGAAGAGGTGCTCACAGAGCAGGCGCTGGGGCTCTGCTCCCCCCGCACCTTTGGATGATGTGGCTGATGACTGGGAGCTGCTCAGAGAAGCCTCAACAGCTCTCGCAGCTCCCCAAGGCACCACTGAGATGAGAAGGGAGAAGAAGAGCACTATTTCTTCACTGATCTTCCGGACACCCAACCACCACAGTGTTTCTAAGCCCTTTGGCTCTGCAGCCCCCGGTGTCCCATCAGCCAGGGGACACTGCACTCAGCCCTGCATCCTCTGTGGCACTTCCCATGGCAGCACCAACAGGCAAGAGAAGCTCCAAGGCTTCATCCTCGAGGCCAGGGCCAGTAAAAGCCAAATCCTGCACTCATGAGTCCTCCCTGAGGAGATTGTCCCAGGTGGGTGATGGAGGGAGAGGCTGAGACCTGTCTGGGTGGGATGCTGCCCACTGTGGGGTCCAGGTTGGGGGCAGAGCACACTGGGCAGCAGGTGCTGTGGTGCCGTGCTTGGGGATGGGCAGCCAACTCCTCCTGACAACTGGAGCTTTTCCCGTGTTGTTTTGTTCCCAGATACGTTAGGTGCCCATAAATGAGCACGGGAGAGTGTGAGTTGCTGGACAGGATGATGCCACATGATAGCCACTTCCCACAGATGTGGAGCTCCTGGGCACAGGCATCTCTGAGGATCTGGGCATGTACTGAGGGATGAAAAGTTCTGCTGCAGAGCCCAGTGTAATGCTCTTGCCCAGCAGCAGGAGCCCTTACTAACATGAGCTTTTAATAAACAGCTGCAAAGGAAACTGCTTGAGGGGCAGAGGCTTAGGAGGAAAAAGGCACTCAGCATCCCAGTCTGCTCCAGGGGTGTCACCGCTCCACACAGCGCTTCTTACCCCGTCTGCCTGCTGCCGAATAACAATACACTGTACACTGCACTGGCACAGTTAACCTCTCTTGGGGTTTTCTTCCCCTCTCTCCTTTCTACGGAGGAGGATGAAGGTTTCTCCTGTTCCTGTCGCCGCTCTCCCGCCCTCCTAGGCAAGGGGAGGCTCCGCATTCCTCGGGGCTGGCAACTGGGAGGCTAAACGGCAGCAGGACGGGTGCCAGGTCCCGCTGTGGCTCTGCTTTTAGCCCTGCTGCACCGAGCCGCTTGCGACCTGCGGGGTCGGGAAGGTGCTGGCTGTGAAACAGGGCAGGCTGTGGGCAGAGCACCCGGCACGTGGCTTCGCTGCTCTGGTTCCTGATGCTGGATGCCAGCTTGCAGCAAAGCTGGGATCCTTGCGGTTTGCTCTGCCTGACCCTGGAGGTTTCCTAAGATAAGGAATCGGAGTTTTTATGGTTTTTTCACTCCACGTTTCTTTTCCCCGGCTAATTCTCACACAGAGAACTGTTTCCCAGCAGCCCAGCACTATGTATAAAGGCAAGATCATCCCACTCAGGATTACGTGTACTGGTTTTGAGAAATCCACTGGATCTGTTGTGCTTTCTGAGTGGCAAATAATCTTTAATTCAAAAAGCCTTTCCTTTGGTTTGAAAAAGCCAGAGGACAGGCTGAAACAACACACTGCTTGGAGTGGGCAACACTTGTTTCAGGGAAGAAAATTAGAAGAACAGACACATTTCTGCCAGGGCAGGGAAGGACGAGCAATATGTGTGGGCAGTGGGAGGCTGGAGATGACACGTGGCCAAAGCTGCTTATGTTTCTATTTGTGGAGAGCGCAGAAAAGCTTGCAGGTACTGGAGACACCTACTCTGTGTTTGGGTTTGTCACCTCAAGTGGTGTTTAGGTGCCCATGCGCTGCTTACAGCTCCTAGTCAGAGAGGAGCCAGCAGCCAGGGCTTTCTCTTTGGTTTGACCCATTTATGCCTGGTTTTTCAGGAGCTGCTCTGCTGATCCCTGCCCTTAGCATGGCCTCTGCACCCGCTCAGCAATGCTGGCTCTGTCCTCCGGCCTCTGCCCACACCAAGGAAGTTTCTCAAGGGCTGGATTGTGTTACCACATTCCTGCCATCACGTGGATGTCGTGTACCCCGGGCACGTGGGGTTGAGGGCCAGGGAAGCCTGTCTTGGAAGCCTCTTACCAGACATGATTTTCCCACAGTGCTGCAGTGGGCTGAGTGGTGGCTGCGCTGCTCACTGCGGCCGGACGCTGGGGGTACCCTGGCCTTGTCCATCCTGATGGGAAATGCGCCAGGCTCGGCTTGAAAGGCTTTGGGGAGGGACCTGCCCCTCTAATCCCCCCCCAGGATTTCACAGGGCTAGAGGGGAGTGTGTCCCTCGGGAACTGGTCACGGGGAGCTACCCACCCGTACACCCTTCAGCCCCATCACACACCCCAAGAGCCAACACCCCCTCAAGATGGGGACCTTCCCAGGGAGCCCCCACCCTGCCGAAGGCCCAGGGTGAGCTGCAGGGTGGTCCCTGGCAACACGCAGAGGGCCGGGGGCGTCTGTGCTGCCAGAGGGGCCGGAAAGGGGGCACCGAGGCGGGTGCGGATACTTGCTGAGCCGCTAAGAGCCATAGCACGGCCACGGGGGCCGTGCCGGGGCCAGGGGGAACCACCGTTCCCCGAGGAGTCTGGGATGCAGCGTCTTCCTGCCTGTGGGGGCTGGGGGCGGCCTAGGCGGGCACTGTGCCCGCTGAGGGGGAACTACAGGCCCGGGCGCCCCAGCGCCCCCTCTACACGCCGCGGGGGCCCATCCCCCCCACACGTTTTCCAATCAGAGCCGGCGCCGAGCTGTCACCGGTGCCTCTCTTCGCCAATCGAAAGCGGCGAAGGGCGGGACTTGAGAAGGCGGGGTATCCTAGCGGAAGTGTACTCCAGGTACAACTTCCTTTATTCCTCTGCTCTTGGTCCCGCCTTCTTCCCGTCTTTCGCATTTTGATAGGCTACGCGTGCTGTCTCCGAGGCTGCCCGAAAGCTGATTGGACAGCCCTCCCTCCTGCGCACCCCGCCCGCATCCGGGTCTCTGAGGCGCGGAGGCGACGCCGCTGGGCCGCCATTGTGGTGGGGGAGCGCGGGGCGTCGCGGCAGCCGGTGAGGACGGGTGGGGGGCGATGGGGGCCCGGGGGCGGGCGGGGAGTGCTGATGGGGATAGCGGGGGAGAGGCCGCGGGTGGCTTCGTCCCCTCCCTGAGCTCCTCTGTACCCGCGCAGGTGCGTCGCCATGGCCGCCGTCTTCCCGTACCGCGGCGGCTGCGCCCCGGTGCCCAGCCCGCTGGCGCCGCTGCCCGATTACATGTCTGAGGAGAAGCTGCAGGAGAAAGGTGGGTAGGGCCGGCCCCCGCACCTCTATTCTCCCGAGCGGGTCCAGGCCTGACCCCGCCCCCGTCGCCTCTCTGTCCCCGCAGCTCGCAAGTGGCAGCAGCTGCAGGCCAAGCGCTATGCGGAGAAAAGGAAATTCGGCTTCGTGGACGCGCAGAAGGAGGACATGCCCCCCGAGCACGTCCGGAAGATCATCCGCGACCACGGTGACATGACCAACAGAAAATTCCGTCACGACAAGCGCGTCTACCTGGGGTGAGGGACCCCCACCACCACCACCACGTGACGCACGGGGAGCTGAGCTGAGTCCTCCTCTGCTGCCCTGTCAGAGCTCCTGGTTGATCGTTAGAGGGAGAGCCCCTTACCCAGAGGGCTTTCTGTGACAGTTGTGCATAGGAAGCAGCACAGGAGCTTGATGAAGATGGGATAACCAGCTGCACTAGGGTAGCAGTGCAGAAGAGGATAAGCGAGGGAAGTTGGTACTTTGAATTCATGAGGAAAACATTACCCTGGATTGTCTTAGGAGATGTTGAGGGAGAGTGTGAAGTAGTCAGCATATGGGTTTTTTGCAAGATTAAAAAGCATTGCGAGTGCTGCTTTGCTGTTTGGGTTCAGGAGCCGTCTGACACTGCTCATGATCCATGGCACTGACTTCCTGTTACCCATAAAAATTCCAGAAACTCATTTGAAATTTTCCTTTTACATTTGCAACGTTCTTAGCGTGTGACAGCCTCTTGAATGCCAGACCAGTAGAAAACTTTTTGGTAGTGAGATGTATAAAGCGCTAAGATAGAGTAGGAAGTTTGTGGCTTTGTCACTAGAGGTCTTTGTGAGCAGGTTAGATGAGCAGCTTTCAGGGGTGAAAGGTGTAGCGGTAATGGGGCTGGTGGCAGATGGATGGCTCCTCTCTTGAGATCACTTCCATCCCTGATTTTTCTTGATTTGCAGTGCTCTGAAGTACATGCCTCACGCTGTTCTGAAGCTCTTGGAGAACATGCCCATGCCCTGGGAGCAAATCAGAGATGTTCCAGTCTTGTACCATATCACAGGTGCCATCTCATTTGTGAACGAGATTCCCTGGGTCATAGAGCCCGTGTACATTGCTCAGTGGGGGTAAGTGCCTTCTTCCTTTGCCTTCCTGGGAACTTGTGAGCAGAGCCTCGTGCCTCCACCATAAACGGGATGTGTAATGGTCTCTGGGTTTCTGGCAGGTCGATGTGGATTATGATGAGGCGAGAGAAGAGGGATAGGCGTCACTTCAAGAGGATGAGATTCCCCCCGTTTGATGATGAAGAGCCTCCTCTGGATTATGCTGATAACATTCTGGATGTGGAGCCTCTGGAAGCTATTCAGCTTGAGCTGGATCCAGAGGAGGATGCTCCAGTGCTGGACTGGTTCTATGACCACCAGCCGCTGAAAGACAACAGGAAGTACGTGCCTCTGTGGTAGCACAGCTCACTGGGGGGGGAACCAAATGCACTATATAAATTACCTATACATAGAAGTGTTTAACCTTTGGTTGTGTTGTGCTGGGCTGTTTGTGATGTTGGTGGGGAGAGAAAAACCTTCTCTCAAGGGTGGGAGGGAGAACCTGATTGATTTGAAGCTGTACCTTTTGTCCTCAGCATCCAGCGAGGGCAAACGAGGCCCTTGTCCAGGAGTGCTGCTGCCCACTTAGCTGCTAAAACTCATGTGTTTCTTAATGTGCCATAAAGATGACAACCTGGACTGTCTGGTTGGAACTTGCATTGATATTTGCTAAGAGTGCAGAGATGTTATTTCACTTTGGATGTGGAGGAAGAGAGGAATTGGGACAGGCAGTCAGTAGTTTCTGGGCAGGTGTAATCCATAGTGGTCTTTAGCAGCCTTTCTTTCTGCCTAGAGGGGCCTGTGTACTAGATGTCCTTGATATTTTCTGCAGATGATGAGGGGTGGAAGGGGTTTGGTTATTTCTGGTGCCTTTGTAGAGTCTCTGTTGTCTTCTGGCTGTGTGCTGAGCACCTGCACTGTTCTTTTGCAGGTATGTAAATGGTTCAACGTACCAGCGGTGGCAGTTCACCCTCCCGATGATGTCCACGCTGTACCGACTGGCCAACCAGCTGCTCACTGACCTTGTGGATGACAACTATTTCTATTTGTTTGACCTGAAAGCGTTCTTTACCTCCAAGGCACTGAACATGGCTATTCCTGGAGGTCCTAAGTTTGAGCCTCTTGTCAGAGACATCAATCTGCAGTAAGTGTTGGGTTTGAGAGGAAAGATAAGTGGTTATCTGTGAAAAGGGCTAGGAAGGTTAATGTGTTATCAGGTGTCTTGCCTTGGGTGAGCTATTCCTGGGTGTTTGTTCTCTTTCACATCAAGTCTGTGGTGTGCCTGCTGCTTTGGATGCTGAATGGTTGTTAGCGTGAAGAGAAGGCTAAAAAAGAAAAGCACTGATACCATGTCTTCCATCAAAAGTGTTTGTTTTTCTCTCCCCCTGAATGCTCATATAACAATTTCTTTTTGCCTCATTTGAGGGATGAAGACTGGAACGAATTTAATGACATCAACAAAATTATCATCAGGCAGCCAATCAGGACAGAGTACAAAATAGCCTTCCCGTACCTGTACAATAACCTGCCACACCACGTCCACCTGACCTGGTAAGTGCGGCAGCCTCAGGAGCAGGGGGAGGAGGGTAGAGCTGGTGGGACGCTCCAACCCCTGCTGTGTGTTGCAGGTATCATACTCCAAACGTCGTCTTCATTAAAACAGAAGATCCTGATCTCCCGGCTTTTTACTTTGATCCACTGATCAACCCCATTTCACACAGACATTCTGTCAAGGTGAGTTGCTGCTCGAGAGAGCCTGTGATAAACGCTGTGTGTGGAGGTGATGGGGCTTTAGCATCTTGTTTGTAGCCTTGCTTCTGATAGTGGCCTGTGCAGATATTCCAGGAGAAAGCAATAAACCTTTCAGAAAAACCCCACAGTTGTCTTTTTCTACTTCTGGAGTTGCACATAGCTGTTTCCTTTGGTCTCTGTAGGATAAAGCCCAATGAGTAATAAACAGTGTTTAAATTTCAGAGTCTTCCGATAAGTAATTTTACCTTTTTGGTTGCCATTGGTGTATTCATGGAGCTGATGTCTCCCTTGCGTTGCCCCCGTACCACCTAGCTCAGGGTCTAGGAGCCAGAGATAGTTCTTAAGCTCACCGGGGCCTCGTCTGGTACTTTTTGCTTCTCTGGTCCTCAGCACGATGTGCAACTGTGAGAGCAATGGAATGGTTTTTTACTTGGTTAACTCTGTAAACTAAGCTGAAGCAACCAGGAAATGGATGTCGTGTGGTGTTTCTTCATTTCAGAGCCAGGAACCGTTGCCTGATGATGACGAAGAGTTTGAATTGCCAGAGTTTGTGGAACCGTTCCTGAAGGACACCCCACTCTACACAGATAACACAGCCAATGGCATTGCCCTCCTGTGGGCCCCAAGGCCCTTCAACTTGAGGTCTGGGAGGACTCGGAGAGCTCTTGATATCCCACTGGTCAAGAACTGGTGAGTTCTTTCCTGAGGGAAGGGGTGTTACAGTGATCGTGATGTTGTTACCTTGCTACAATGAAAATAAAATAAAGACATCATGTGGTGACTGGATTCTAGAGATTTTAGGAGAGTTTCTGGAGACTTGTTCTCTGAAGTCAAACGTGAGTTACCTGAAAAATTGGCATGTGGTTTATCCGGTTTATCCCTAGGTATCGTGAGCACTGCCCAGCAGGCCAGCCCGTGAAAGTGCGAGTCTCCTATCAGAAGCTACTGAAATACTATGTTCTGAATGCACTCAAGCACAGACCCCCCAAGGCCCAGAAGAAGAGGTCAGTGGGGGTCTATTTAGTGGGGAACTGCTGATCTGTATAGAGGACTCCACTGATTTTATTCTCTGCTCTCTCTAGGTACTTGTTCCGCTCCTTCAAGGCTACAAAGTTTTTCCAGTCAACAAAGCTGGACTGGGTGGAAGTGGGCCTGCAGGTGTGTCGCCAGGGCTACAATATGCTCAACTTGCTGATCCATAGAAAGAACCTGAACTACCTTCACCTGGATTACAACTTCAACCTGAAGCCCGTGAAGACCCTCACCACTAAGGTATTGGTCCACGTGCTGATTTATTCTAGAGCAAAATTTACCTGAAGACTGAAGTAGCCAGTGTGGTAAGAGAGGCCACAGTGCCTCAGATGTGCAGTTGTTGTACAGCCCGACCAAACTGGAGCTCGTTCACTCTTACACAACATTGTTACATAAATTCTGGATTTGTGTCTCTTCCAGGAAAGGAAAAAATCTCGGTTTGGTAACGCTTTCCATCTGTGCCGGGAGGTTCTGCGGCTGACTAAGCTGGTGGTGGACAGCCACGTCCAATACAGGCTTGGGAATGTGGATGCGTTTCAGGTTTGCTTTTTTTTATTATGTTTTTATTTATTTTTCAGGTGTGGAAGGGAAGTTCAGAAGAGTTAGCGAATATCTGGGCAGGCTTATATAGGATGCACAAAATGCTGGAATGTTGCAGTGTTAGAGAGAAAAGGGGGAACAATAAAAGTGTGCAACAAGGCATGAAATTCTGCTTTTACCCTAGCTGATAAGAATTGATCATTGTATGAGTCAGTGTAAGGAGCGTTGTCTGGCCTAACGCACTCTGCTCCTGGCTGTAAAATAAACCTGTCTCCTTGAGGCAGTGTGTGTGATGTGTTTTGTTATCCTTGCCTGTGCTGCCTCTGTTCCAGCTGGCAGATGGCTTGCAGTACATCTTCGCCCATGTGGGTCAGCTGACGGGGATGTACCGATACAAGTACAAACTGATGAGGCAGATCCGTATGTGCAAGGACCTGAAGCATCTCATCTACTACAGGTTTAACACAGTAAGTTCCGTCTTTCCACATGATGGTGACCACCTGTAAACGGGGCAACAAGGGAGTGCTTCTGGAGTGTCAGTAAGTGACCCACTGTTACCATGTCTCTGTTCTTCCAGGGTCCTGTGGGCAAAGGCCCTGGCTGTGGATTCTGGGCTCCAGGCTGGAGAGTATGGCTGTTCTTCATGAGGGGCATCACGCCGCTGCTGGAACGCTGGCTGGGGAATCTGCTGGCCAGGCAGTTTGAAGGTCAGCACACGGTGTAAATCTTGGATGTGGGAGGATTGTGTGGTAAAGATTAATACTTTCACTTGCCAGTGCTTTCTGTTCCAAGTGGTGGTCTGTATCCGTGCTCCATGGCAATCCCGAGAGCTATTGACCACCACTTTAGAGCTCTTAAGAGACCAGTGCCCACAGAATAGGCTCCAAATAGAAGTGGGATTCCCTGCTGCATAGCACTATGGGGTCCATATCCTCCTAATCTACTCCAGACTCATCAGTGATGTTGTGGCAGTGTAATTCCTTCAGACACCCTGCACCTCTGTGCACTCCCACGTTAGGAAGGAGAGGAGCACTGCCTAATAATGCCAGAACTGCTGAAGTACGTTGCTTTTTTCAGGCCGTCACTCAAAGGGTGTAGCAAAGACCGTCACAAAGCAGCGTGTGGAGTCTCACTTTGACCTGGAGCTGAGGGCAGCTGTTATGCACGACATTTTGGACATGATGCCAGAAGGAATCAAACAGAACAAAGCCAGAACCATCCTGCAGCATCTGAGTGAGGCTTGGCGGTGCTGGAAGGCCAACATCCCCTGGAAGGTAAATCTCTCGCTTGGCCTTTTTGGTTCAATTTCAATGGCTCCCAGGTTGAACTTCTCTGGTGAAGGTTCCCACTCCTGCTCCCCTCAAGTTACTGTCCTTCCCCAGGTACCAGGGCTGCCAACTCCTATTGAAAACATGATCCTGAGGTACGTGAAGGCAAAAGCTGACTGGTGGACAAACACAGCTCACTACAACAGGGAACGGATCCGGCGGGGTGCCACTGTAGACAAAACTGTCTGTAAGAAGAATCTGGGCCGGCTGACCAGGCTCTACTTAAAAGCTGAGCAGGAACGGCAGCATAATTACTTGAAGGTACTTTTGTCCTGCCTGAGGTTGCCCAGATTGATGCTATTTTCTTAGCGAAGCTTTCCCTGACTAATGCTGGCGGTGTGGTTCTGCAGGACGGGCCGTACATCACTGCAGAAGAGGCTGTTGCTGTGTACACAACCACAGTGCACTGGCTGGAAAGCAGGAGGTTCTCACCTATTCCCTTCCCGCCACTGTCCTACAAGCACGACACCAAGTTGCTCATATTAGCCCTGGAGAGGCTGAAGGAAGCTTACAGGTAAGCAGGGGCGAGCATCTGCACGGACAAAGGCTTCTGAAGTTTTTCCGTTATTCCTGGAATTGAATATGCTGTAAAATTGTAAAGGCTGTAGGTTGTGGTACTGCCAGGGTTGACTGGGGGTTCTTCATGGACTCTGCCACTTGGGGCAAAAATAATGCTGTGCTTCCGAGCTTGGGGGATGTGGACTGTGAAGAGTTGTGGGTCTTGTCTTGATTTGCTTGGTTTAATGGTGTCTTTCATCCGTTTAATGCAGTGGCCATCAGTTTGTTCCTGCTTAGGTGTGTGAGCTGTTCTTTCTTGCTTTCAGTGTGAAATCTCGCCTGAATCAGTCACAGAGAGAGGAGTTGGGCTTGATTGAGCAGGCTTATGATAATCCTCACGAAGCCCTGTCCAGAATCAAACGACACCTTTTAACTCAGAGAGCCTTCAAGGAGGTAAGTGTCCTGGTGAAAGCCAGACCATACTAGAAGTTACTCTGCATTCAGGAACTAAATGTCACTGAGACTTTTGTGTTCTCTGTCAGCTATAAGCCTCAGTTTTGCCTCTTCTTTTTTAGGTGGGTATTGAGTTCATGGATCTCTACAGCCACTTAGTTCCTGTTTATGATGTTGAACCCTTGGAGAAAATCACAGATGCTTATCTGGATCAGTACTTGTGGTATGAGGCCGATAAGCGCAGACTCTTCCCTCCGTGGATCAAACCAGCTGACACTGAACCTCCTCCACTGTTGGTGTACAAGTGGTGCCAAGGTTAGTGTGGTTTTGTATCCCATGCAAAAATGAGCGTTATCATTGCTGGGGGCCCCATTGCTTCTGCAAGTCCTCTTGGGAGCTGAGGTTTTGTATTTGCAACCTGAAGTCAATAGTCACTGCAGTCAGAGACTGTTTTGTAGGTTATACATGTGCATCTGCTGGAGGAGGAGAACTTCCACAGTTTGTGGTTGATGACGTATTTCTGTTCCAATTTCTGGATAGACTGGAAGGACCAGAGGCTGAAAAATCCAGCATCCCAGGAAATCTGTTGATTTCCTGTGCTCAGGAGGGCGCTTCTGCGCTCTAATGTGTCAAGTAACGTGACGAGCTTGTTTGTCTCTTCAGGCATTAATAATCTGCAAGATGTTTGGGAAACAAGTGAAGGTGAATGCAATGTGATGCTGGAATCTCGATTTGAGAAGATGTACGAGAAGATTGACCTGACATTGCTCAACAGGCTGCTGCGTCTTATTGTTGATCACAACATTGCTGACTACATGACAGCCAAGAACAACGTGGTGATCAACTACAAGGTGATGATTGGTATCAGGAAAGGGGGTGTGTGGAGTGTAAAACAGAGGGGTTTTGGACCTGTGGGGGAGGAGGGGACACAAGGCTTGCCAGGGAGAGAGGTGATGAGGAAGAAAACTCTTCTAGGTCCTGCTAAAGAGCAGCTGCTCAGGTAGAAGGTCTCTGATGTATTGTGCCAGGTTCTCATAATTGCCCTTCATTTCCTCAGGACATGAATCACACCAACTCCTATGGGATTATTCGTGGGCTGCAGTTTGCTTCCTTCATTGTCCAGTATTACGGGCTTGTGATGGACCTGCTGGTGCTGGGTCTGCACCGTGCCAGTGAAATGGCTGGGCCTCCCCAGATGCCAAATGACTTCCTCAGCTTCCAAGATATTGCCACGGAGGTGGCCCATCCCATTCGCCTCTTCTGCAGATACATTGACCGTATTCACATCTTCTTCAGGTGAGACCTCTGGGGCCCTGCTTTCCTCAAGTAACTTCTATTGTCATCTTTCAGCAGAAGCTGTGAAAGTGGGAATTAGTGTGCTCCTACTCCAGGCTTTTGTTCCCTTAGCTAAGAAGGTTCAGAAATCTTTGAAGTGACACAGGCTTCCCAGAACAACTGGGTGTCCACGTGCGTCCTCTTCCTTGCTCAGTTCACTTTTCTGCACCTTCACTGGATCAGTAGAAAAGCAAAAAAAGTTCAGTTCAGACTTTCCCCTGTAAAAGAAGCCTTTTCTGGGTATAACCCGAACAATCATGAGCTGCTTTGTGGTAATGAAACTGAAGCCCCCTTCAGTGGGAAGATAAAGAAATTGGATAGTTGCCTTTGGGCATGCTGTGGCAAACACCTATCCATAAGCGACTCCTTATCTGACTGGGCAGACTGGTGTTCTGAGAAGTTTGGTCGTGTAACTCCAGATCATCCTCTGCGCATTTACAGGTTTACAGCAGATGAGGCAAGAGACTTGATTCAGCGCTACCTGACGGAGCATCCAGACCCCAACAACGAGAACATTGTAGGCTACAACAACAAGAAGTGCTGGCCCCGGGATGCTCGGATGCGCCTCATGAAACATGATGTGAACCTGTAAGTGCTGCGACCTGGAAAAAAAAAAAAAAACAGTGGTGGGAGGGTGGGAGAACTAGTTGTAATAAATCACCACTGGAGCCTGATAGGCAAGTGCTCAGGAAGAGAGTAAGAGGTGGTGAGGTGTCCGTGGTGTTATTGTGACAGCGAGTGGTGGGTGTGAGAGACTGTAGTGCTAGGAAAGCACTGGGAACTTGCCCAATTTCTATTTTGCTTCAGTAACAGACAGCTTGTCACTGTACTCGTCTTGTTTTTCAGTGGTCGTGCTGTATTCTGGGATATCAAGAACCGTTTGCCTCGATCGGTCACCACAGTGCAGTGGGAGAACAGCTTCGTGTCCGTTTACAGCAAGGATAACCCCAATTTGCTGTTTAACATGTGTGGGTTTGAGTGCCGTATCTTGCCCAAGTGCCGTACCAGCTACGAGGAGTTCACCCACAAGGATGGGGTCTGGAACCTGCAGAATGAGGTACGGGGCTTCTAGCTGCCAGGGGGAGGCTGGCACGTGTGTTTGCCTGTTGTCTAACTGGGACCACTAGAAGGTAGAGTTAAAATGACCTCTGTACAAACTTCTGTCCTGGGAGGGATGGGGAATCCTTAGTTGGGGATGGTGGGGTCTACAGAAGACCTGCTCAGCCTTTTCTCTTCCTGTGTTGCATAAATACCTGACGGAAAGAGCTCATTTTATTGTTTATATTGGAGAGGGGGGCTCCCGGGAAGGAACTGATGGGCCTGTGCTCTTGTAGGTCACCAAGGAGCGCACAGCTCAGTGCTTCCTGCGTGTGGACGATGAGTCTATGCAGAGATTTCATAACAGAGTGAGGCAGATCCTCATGGCATCTGGCTCCACAACCTTCACTAAGGTGAGATGTGTGACAGAGCTTTCTGCAGATGCTTCGAGAATGGGCAGAGAACTGACCCTTTGCTTTCCTTTCTAGATTGTCAATAAATGGAATACAGCTCTGATTGGCTTGATGACATATTTCCGGGAAGCTGTTGTAAATACTCAGGAGTTGCTTGATTTGCTGGTCAAGTGTGAGAATAAAATCCAGACTCGAATCAAAATTGGTCTGAATTCCAAAATGCCCAGCCGTTTTCCACCAGTGGTGTTCTACACCCCTAAAGAGCTGGGGGGGCTGGGCATGCTCTCCATGGGCCACGTTCTCATCCCGCAGTCTGACCTGAGGTGAGCTGGGCTGCTCTAATGCCTGCATGGGTGGAGTGTTCTTTTAGATGCTCTTTCGCTTAAAAGTATCTGAGAATGGTGAACCGTGCCATGTTATAGGGGTTTGTTGTAGAGTAGGTCATGGCAGTGTGACCTCTGGAGTTCTGTCACTGTTACCTCCCTCTCGTACCTCTGTGCTCTAGGTGGTCCAAGCAGACAGATGTTGGCATCACTCACTTCCGCTCAGGAATGAGTCACGAGGAAGACCAGCTCATCCCGAATTTGTACCGTTACATCCAGCCGTGGGAGAGTGAATTCATTGACTCCCAGAGAGTGTGGGCAGAGTACGCCCTTAAGCGACAAGAGGCCATAGCCCAGAACAGGTGTGTTTCCCTGTGTCAGATCTCCGGGTGTCTGTGGGTGAGGACAGGCGGCGGTGCAAGTCCTGCACTGTCTCGGGGTTCTGGAGACTCTGCTGGCTCTGTGATATGTGCTACAAGCTGCCTGCAAGGCTGCTGCCTAACCTCTGGAGAAGGTGTGGACGCTGCAGGCGGAAAGTGCAGTTCGAGGGGACTGGTGTGGCAGGTGGTGCCTGGAAGAGCTGACATCAGTTAGTTCTGGACGTTTACAAGGACAGGCTTTTTTCTTTTGGCTGACATCAGCGAGTTCATAGTGATAGCTACAGACACTTTGCTTGAGCCTCTGGGTGCTTGGCATTTTAGAACATCTGCCAGAGCCCTGAGGTCTGTGATCTCATCACCTCAAATACTCATTAGCGCATTGCTGTATAACTGAGAGATAACTCTGAGTTGTTTTTTTTTTTTCATCAGGCGTCTGACACTGGAGGATCTGGAGGACTCGTGGGACAGGGGAATTCCTCGTATTAACACCCTTTTCCAGAAGGACCGGCACACCCTAGCTTATGATAAAGGATGGCGAGTCAGGACTGACTTCAAACAGTATCAGGTATTAACTGGGAATTTCTCTGGCTGAGTGTGAGGTTCTGCTGCCTGTTCTGACCATGTCCTTTCACCCTGCATTACTGCAGGTATGCTTCCTTGTCCGTCTGCAGCAGGAAGAACCTAGAGCCATGTGTTAGGACTAGTAGAGGTTGTTGAGAACCAGATGCTTCAAAATCTGTAGCTAACCCCTTTGGAAGCATTTCAATAGATTGCAGCATCTTGGGGAATGCCACGCTTAGCACAACTGAGCATTAACAAATCAGTTCGGCGGTGGGGGGGAGGTCCCAAAGCAAACATTCCAAAATCTTAAGTTTTAATAATGGTGGAAAAACTTATTATTTAAAGCCTGTAATGGTAACTCTGTAGAACGTCAGTGCCTGAAAGATAAAAATATCATCTTAGCTTCTACCTAGTCCGAATTGCATGGTAGGACTGACTGAACTCATGTTTTAGATGAGCCGTGTCTTCCAGGACTGAGGACACGAGGCTTTTTACTT
Organism: Ceryle rudis; assembly: GCA_033439905.1. Classification (NCBI taxonomy): domain Eukaryota; kingdom Metazoa; phylum Chordata; class Aves; order Coraciiformes; family Cerylidae; genus Ceryle; species Ceryle rudis. The sequence goes on from JAAGNO010007995.1 coordinate 37,621, forward strand.
GTTCGCTGACATCGTCATCTAGGTTCTTACGGTTAGTGCAGCCAGGTTAAATGATCTGAGTACAGAGCTGCTCACTAGTGGACTGTTGTCTCCAGGTCCTGAAACAGAACCCGTTCTGGTGGACACATCAGCGCCATGATGGCAAACTCTGGAACCTGAACAACTACCGCACAGATATGATCCAGGCACTTGGTGGAGTGGAGGGAATTCTGGAGCACACTCTCTTCAAGGGCACTTACTTCCCCACGTGGGAGGGTCTCTTCTGGTGAGAAAAACTTTGTTGTGACCTTGTCTTGCAAACTGAAGCTTAGTGGTGCACCAGGAGAAGTCCTCAGCACAAGCTGCACTGATTCTGTTGAGTCTTTATGTTTTTCAGTTGTCGCTTGAGCACACTGTATAGTTCAGTTGTGAGGGCACCTGGGATTGGGCTGTAGCCGAACTTTATCACGCAGATCCAGATCTGTTTGTGTGAAACTCTTACCCAATCCCACTGTGTGTCCCCTGCCTCTATTACATGTGACATGCGTCAGTCAGCAGAGATGAGGGGCATCTTATGCAATGGATCGTCTGCCCTTTCTAGGGAGAAGGCCAGTGGCTTTGAGGAGTCCATGAAGTGGAAGAAGTTGACGAATGCCCAGAGGTCTGGTTTGAACCAAATTCCAAACAGAAGATTCACCCTGTGGTGGTCTCCTACCATTAACAGAGCCAACGTAAGTACCTGAAGTTTGTACATGTAGGAACTTCCACTGAAATGAGAGGAGTAAATTGATCCAAACTAAGTCCTGAGAACATCTCATGAACTAAACCTCCTTAACAGTAGCTGTTCTATTTCCTAAACTTCATCAGTTGTGCTGTTGTGTGTCCTGACAGCTGTATTTCCTTTACAGGTGTATGTCGGGTTTCAGGTGCAGCTGGATTTGACTGGCATCTTCATGCACGGCAAGATCCCCACGCTGAAGATTTCTCTCATTCAGATTTTCCGAGCTCACTTGTGGCAAAAGATCCACGAGAGCATTGTGATGGATTTGTGTCAGGTGAGCAGCATTAACTCTGCTTGTGCCTGTGCAGAGCACGTGTGTTCCTTGTGTACCAGCAGCCTCCTGCTAGCAGCAGATTGTCCCGGGGACTGTAGCAGGGCTACCCTTTTCTTTAGCAGTTTGACAGAGAAGGGGAGGAAATGGGATTTTCCCAGGTGCCAGTTTTAGCTCAGTGTTGAGGCTCGATTCTTTAGCTAGGTGGCTTGAACGCAGCTCATCTTTGACTGCCTTTTCCCCAGGTATTTGATCAAGAGCTGGATGCTCTGGAGATTGAGACAGTGCAGAAAGAGACGATCCATCCCAGGAAGTCATACAAGATGAATTCCTCATGCGCAGATATCCTTCTCTTTGCTTCCTATAAGTGGAATGTGTCACGTCCATCATTGCTCGCAGATTCCAAGTGCGTGTTTTCCTTTTTCCTCTCCTTGATCTTGCTTGCAGAGCAGAGCTGCTGAGCCTGCCATCCTGAGCCAAAGCCTGTGCGTCTTGGGCACGTGGGGTTGGTTTTCTTTGAGGACACAGTCATGCCTGGCAAAGCTCTGGGCTCACCTGGGTAGGTGGCTACAGCACCTCCTAGGACTGCCTTCTGCAAAACATGAGGACCATCTTTGCTCTCATTCTTCCAGTTGACCTTTCCTCTGAGCCAGAGCTCAGGAGCTCTGAAGGTTCTTCAGGAAACCTCACAAAGCTCTGCTGTCCTAGGGCCACGATCTGAAGTGAATTGGACATTGTCTGCTCCTGTGCTGTGTTCAGTTCCACTGAATCCTCACCAGACAGACCCTGGGGGGATGAGATAAATCTCATGACTACACAGTAGAGGATTAACTGTGCTGCTTTGTTTAAACCTGCAGCTGAACCCCACTGGCTGAGGGTTTCTCTTACAGCTTCTGCATTCAGCTGCTGTATGAAGAGAGCAGTAGGGTCCCTTCTCTTCTCAGGGTGGTGTGCAGACAGTAGCTGGCTCCAGTGTTCATGCCTGGTGGTAGATACTCTCTGTCAAAGACATGCAGCAACAGCAGGAGGGTTTTGTGCAAGATTAACTTCTTCTGGCTTGCTTTCTTCTCAGAGATGTGATGGACAGCACCACCACTCAGAAGTACTGGATAGATATCCAGCTGCGCTGGGGAGATTACGATTCCCATGACATCGAGCGCTATGCGAGGGCCAAGTTCCTGGACTACACTACAGACAACATGAGTATCTACCCATCTCCCACTGGTGTGCTCATTGCCATCGATCTGGCCTATAACTTGCACAGGTGAGATCACACCTTCTGTATTTAACTGTCATTGGTAGTTTGTGGCTGTGTCTTGGTGCCTCTCCAAACTGGGTTGTGCTCTGGGCAGGAGAAGAGGGGAGAAGGCAGGAGCCAGGAGTATGCAGAGAGTGGGATAAGGAATCTAAGCAGCTCTTTCAGGTTGCCCAATGTCTGCTCATTCCATAATGATGGTTCAGTCCTCCCAGATCAGTTTTAGGAGGTTTCTCAGACTGTTGAGAAGGCAGTGGCAACAGCTAGGTCTTCTGTTCGTTTTCTTCTTCAGTGCTTATGGGAACTGGTTCCCTGGGAGCAAACCTCTGATCCAGCAGGCTATGGCCAAAATTATGAAAGCAAATCCTGCGCTGTATGTGTTGAGAGAACGAATCCGCAAGGGCTTGCAGCTCTACTCATCTGAGCCCACAGAACCGTACCTTTCCTCCCAGAACTATGGAGAGCTCTTCTCCAACCAGATCATCTGGTTTGTGGATGACACCAATGTGTACAGAGTGACCATTCACAAGGTGAGGCCCGAGGTGTATCTGCAGGCAGAAGAGGCCGTGTTCAGGGTGGTTGTGAGGCGTGTGCGATGGAAAACTGGGTCCAAACCACAGACCCAAATTCTTGTGGTGTGCACAGGACAGCTCTTACATTTCCTGTCCAGTTCTGGTCAAAGTACACAGCGAGCCGACTGTTGTGTCAAGGTTTGGATAGGCTACATTTATCTCTTGGTACTTCTCACTTTCTCACTTGCTTTCTCAGACTTTTGAAGGAAATTTGACCACAAAACCCATCAATGGAGCCATTTTCATCTTCAACCCCAGAACTGGACAGCTCTTCCTGAAGATCATCCATACGTCTGTGTGGGCAGGACAGAAGCGTCTAGGACAGGTACATCCTGGCTGGGGGTGGGCTCTGACTGCTTGGGACACTCTCTTGACCAGAAGACATCATGAGGGTCTTCATCCTCCTGCCTCTAACAAGGTTGGAGCTCCAGTGTCCAGTGTGTAACCTGTGCTCAGGCAAGTGCTGGCATGGGATAGAGAAGCAGAAGAGTGCAGGCGGTGATGTTGCAAGTGACTCTGAGGCATAAAGAGTCTATGTCTTCAAGGAGGGCTTGAGAAACAGTTGCTGTTACAGCAAAACATGTTGCACTTGGCCGTACATCCAGTGCATGAGAAGACTGTGCGGTGGCAGAGCCAGGGAGGTGGTGTAGTCAGCTGTTTCTTCCGAGCCAGTCAGGAGGAACTGAACTCCAGGACTGGGAACTGCCCTCTGTTGTCAGTCAGAAGGAAGTGCTGGGCCTTGCCTCTGAGCTAGAGCAAGCCATAAATTCAAAGTTGTATTTTTAGAATTTGGTTTGAGTCTCTAATTCCCAAAGACATGGAGATGTTGCTGTTGGCAGAGGGGTATTGCTCTAACCCTGCTCTCCTTCTGTAGCTGGCCAAGTGGAAGACTGCTGAAGAAGTGGCTGCCTTGATTCGGTCGCTTCCCGTGGAGGAGCAGCCTAAGCAGATCATAGTGACGCGGAAGGGCATGTTGGACCCACTTGAGGTAACAGTGCAGATACTGCTTTGTGGGGACATTGTCAAGTCTTCGGGACATGGCAGGACAGTCCTGTGTTCCTGTGAAAGACTTGATCTGGACCAATGTTCTGCAGTAGTTGTGAGTTAATTCCTCTTCTTGACAAACGTTCAGGTGCACTTGCTGGATTTCCCCAATATTGTGATCAAAGGCTCAGAGTTGCAGCTGCCCTTCCAAGCCTGTCTGAAAGTGGAAAAGTTTGGTGATCTGATCCTGAAGGCTACTGAACCCCAGATGGTGCTCTTCAATCTCTATGATGACTGGCTGAAAACCATCTCTTCCTACACGGTAAGCACAGCACACCTAGGCATCATTTACCACTGGTGAATGACACAGTGGCCAAAGCTTCAGAGATCCCTCATGATTTGTTATTTGGGAGCTCTTGGCTCTAAGTCTGCCTGGATTTTCCTTCAGATTGTTTCCACTGGCACTTCATGTGCAGTGCTGCTGCACCCAAGTAGAGAAAAGCTTTACTAGGGCCTTAGATATTTGGTTTCCTTCTTTCTGACTAACTGCATCTTTTACTTCTTCACCAAGGCATTCTCTCGTCTGATTCTGATTCTCCGGGCACTGCATGTGAACAACGATCGAGCCAAAGTTATTCTGAAACCAGACAAGACAACCATAACAGAACCTCACCACATCTGGCCAACCCTGACAGATGAGGAGTGGATCAAGGTGGAGGTGCAGCTGAAGGATCTCATCCTTGCTGACTATGGCAAGAAGAACAAGTAAGCCACTGTCCATCTCAAATAATTCTTGTCAACTCTAAATGTGTGGCCAGAGGGCTCCTTGCAGAGAGCAGAAGACTTTCAAGGGCCTTTGGCAATGAACTGTCAGCTTTGTAGGGAATCTGGTTGTTACTGTAAATTGCTTTCTAGTATGGCAGATAAAAACATCTGCACCAGATCCTTTCTGATCTGCACATCGTGTGATTTGGTCCTTCCTCTTGTTTAAAAAGTCATGGGTTTGTTTTTCTTAGCACTCCAAGTGCGTGTTCTGAGCTTGTGCCTTGGTGAAAAAGGTCCAGAATGTATTTTGAAATGCTTGACTTGGGTGGATTTTCTCTTTCAGTGTGAATGTTGCATCCCTGACACAGTCAGAGATCCGAGACATTATCCTGGGCATGGAGATCTCTGCCCCCTCCCAGCAGAGACAGCAGATTGCAGAAATTGAGAAGCAAACCAAGGAGCAGTCACAACTGACAGCGACGCAGACCCGCACCGTTAACAAACACGGGGATGAAATCATCACCTCTACCACCAGCAACTACGAAACCCAGACTTTCTCCTCCAAGACTGAGTGGCGAGTCAGGTAGGAAGGCAGGCGGGGCTGTCGTGCGCTGGAAAGGGTCGGCGCGCTCAGGAAGGGAGCTGTGCACCCTCTAACGATCATCTCCTCTTCAGAGCAATTTCTGCTGCCAACCTCCACCTGCGAACGAACCACATTTACGTTTCATCAGATGACATAAAGGAAACAGGCTATACGTACATTCTTCCCAAGAACGTGCTGAAGAAATTCATCTGCATCTCCGATCTGCGGGCCCAGGTGAGTGTGCGGCGAGCCCAGTACAGCTGTAGCCCGCACTGGTGGGGCACACGGGGCCCGGGGCAGTCAGGAACAAGTGGTGAAGGGCTGGGAACTTGTTGCTGTCCGTGTGAAGCCCTTTGTGGTCGAAACAGACACCGACAGTATGGCTGAGAACAGAAGTTCTAACTATGTCCTGGTGGTTCCTTTGGCCCAGACTTGGCAGGAACTCGGCCACTGAACAAAACTATGATGTCCTCCTGTAGTGAGAACCCTCTGGCCAAGAGATACTGTCCTCAGGAGCTAAAGGCAGGGCTCACCCACTTACATGGTCATGGGGAGGTCTCTTCTGGGTTTCTGAAGCAGGTGTCTTTATTCCTAGATTGCAGGTTACCTGTATGGAGTGAGCCCACCCGATAACCCCCAAGTGAAGGAGATCCGGTGCATTGTGATGGTGCCCCAGTGGGGAACACACCAGACCGTGCATCTCCCAGGGCAGCTGCCGCAGCATGAATATCTCAAGGTGAGTTGAGCTTCTGCTTCTGGTGTAGGTGAAAGATCCACCATCTTCAGTGACAGGGACCTAAAGGTGGTGGGGCAGCTCCCTTTGGTCCGTTGTAGTTGTGGGATATAAGAGGCTTGGCTCAAGGCCAGCCTGATCTGGGATCCAGTGGAAGGGAAGCCTTCTGTCCGCATGTACTTTTTGCCATGCTTGAAGGAGTCTTGTTTTAAACATCTTTCATTTCTCTCTAAAACACTCTGGTTTTTTCCAGGAAATGGAACCTCTGGGCTGGATTCACACCCAACCAAATGAGTCCCCTCAGCTCTCACCACAGGATGTCACCACCCATGCCAAGGTCATGGCTGACAACCCCTCCTGGGATGGGGAGAAGACCATCATCATCACCTGCAGGTGAGAGGCACGGAGGCTTCTGATGGGGCCTGGGGACACATTGAGCTCTCAAACTAAATGGCAGAAAGGGAGCGTTTGCTCATTTCTGGTTTCCCTCCTCCACCCCAGATGAGTCTCACTCGCGCCATCTCTCCTTTCCTTCAGTTTTACACCAGGCTCCTGCACACTGACAGCCTACAAGCTGACCCCCAGCGGCTACGAGTGGGGCAGGCAGAACACGGACAAAGGGAACAACCCCAAGGGCTACCTGCCATCCCATTACGAGAGGGTGCAGATGCTGCTGTCCGATCGCTTCCTTGGATTCTTCATGGTCCCGGCGCAAGGCTCCTGGAACTACAACTTCATGGGTGAGCTGTGCTGGGAAAGGGATGGGAATGTGAAGGGCCTGGGGAGGAGAAGGAAATGGCTCCTCAGGGAAGCGTTCCTCACCCTTTACAAAGCTTGACCTTCCTCGGAGTGGCTGTCGGGGATACCAGCGCTGTGGTGTGACCTTTCCTTGGTACCAGCACTGCGGTGGCAGTTCTCAATGATTTAATTTTTTTTTTTGGTGGCAAGAGAACAATCTGATCAAAAGGAGAAATTGGTCCTCTTTCCGGATTGCAGTGTCTGGTCTATTGCCACTGAATAATTAATCCCTGTCAGGCAGAAGAGGTGATAATGGAAAATGCAAGAGAAAAAACGTGCCCTGTTGAGGAGTAAGAGGAGGCCCTGCTACGATAGACTGCAGGCACCTGCAGGAGCGGGTCAGGAAATGAAGAGAGTGGCAGAGGAAACACTTGACTGGCAGAAAAGAACTATGTGGGCATTGCTCTGTAAATCTCTAATGCAGGAAACCCAAGGGGTGATGATTTTGTAGATTGAGAATGCTCTCTTTCTGCATGGTTTGATTAAAAATTGGCTTGGGAGCTTAGAGGGCTTTGTGAAGCTCCTGCTCCGTGGTGGAGGCAGGAGAGGCTTTCAGGTGGGTGATCGACTCTTCTCTTCCAGGTGTTCGTCACGACCCCAACATGAAGTACGAGCTGCAGCTCGCCAACCCCAAGGAGTTTTACCACGAGGTCCATCGCCCTTCTCACTTCCTCAACTTCGCCCTGCTGCAGGAGGGGGAGGTCTACTCCGCCGACCGGGAGGATCTCTACGCCTAGTCCTGGACCTCTGCCCCTTGTCCTGGGACCTCCCCACACCCTCCTTGACCTCTTCACCCACTCCTGCCCTCGGCCACCTCCCCTCTTTAGTACTGTTGATATTCAACAGCGTGTGTGTCCCCCGCACCTCGCCCCCCGCTCCTCCCCGCCCTGTCCCCCGTCGTGCGATGTCCGAGTTCTATCTCACCCTCAATAAATT
>JAAGNO010007998.1:0-23221 GCA_033439905.1 Ceryle rudis
GATATATATATTTGTGAAAAATAAAATTTAAATTTTTTTGGCAGTTCACTTTTAGAATGGGCCATTTATTCTGTAATTGTGCAGCACACGGTTTATAGCAGTTTGTATGGTTATATTGAAATTACATGAACTGGGGCACCTAAGGGAATGTTTATGTTTCAGAAAAAAATGGTCTGGATTGAAAAGCAGCATGAATCATAAGAGACGTTTAGAAGCACATGAAGATGAATGTGTCCCTAGTGACTCAACAGAGAACATCTGGCAGGTGAGGTGCTGTATAAATAAATACCTGAAAGGACCTTGGTTTTAACAAATACCAGTAAAGCATGAAAACATACCCTAAAAAAACTGAGAAATGTGTATTATTTTATTAATTTAGGAAGGCTAGAATATATGGTGTGTTTGTCTGACCATGCTGGGAGATTCATGGAGTTGACAGAATTGCTAACTGGGATGAAGTCACTGCAGGAACGCAAGGTCAGCTCAGCACAGGAGCCCTGGTGCAGAGCAGCCCTGTGGCACATGGTCCTGACAACTGGGATCCTTCTCCGGGCATCTCCTCTCAGGGGACTGGTTTAGGGTGGGCATACAAGTGGTGGAAGCCTAAAAGCTGTCCTGAAGCTGTGGTGAGACCTTCCTTTCTCATCTGGCTCCACCTGGATTCCAGGCGGGGGGCGGGAGCGCACTGAAGGAGGGCGCTTGCTCACCTCCCAGGGTCCTTTCCAAGAGTCTCTATTTGAATAAAGGTCATTTATTGAACTAGCAGTTTTTAACCTGGTTCCAGTTTGCAAGACTTTGCACTGGAAATCAGTTAGAATCACGGACTTGTTTGGTTGGAAGAGACCTTTAAGTCCAAGTGTTACAGACAGACAACTCCAATTCAAACCCAGATTTCCTTAGAAAATATTTTTTTTCTCCTTAGTTTGGGCTTATTTTCTAGATATATGTCCCTGTATACATAAACAAACAAAAGGCAAGGGGCCTGGAAAGACCCTTCATCTGAAAGAAATCCTTCATCGGAACCCAGAGAACTCTGTGCAGATCCTGACATTTTTTTTTCCCATTAATAGTTGAGGTTTTTTTTCACCAGAGTCACTCTGGATTTTTGATTTGGCACCTGGACTTAGGTTGTGAGCTTGGTCATCAGGAAACAGAAGAAGACACAATCTAGTGGGTGATTTATTTACAGGCTTTTTTATGTGAGGAGCTAAAAGAGAAACTAAACATTTAATATTTGCATATTTAAGGAACTGCAACCTGTGTTTGGGGCATCTGAGGTTTACCAGCCACCTAGGTTATTTGTATAGCATGTGCAGGTCCAGTAGTCTGAAGAGAGACACTAAATCTTTTGTCCTGGTTTGGCTGGGATGGAATCCTGGGCCAGCCATGCTCTGCAGGCTGTGACCAGTTTGGAGTCAGCCAGGGCAGCTGACCCCAGTTGGCTCCAGGTGCTTCCAACCCCACTAACATCACACCCAGTATAAAGGGGGAAGTCTGAGGAGAGAGACTCCTCCTGCCCATCTCTGGAGGGTCTCACCCATCGTTCTGCTCCTAAGGATGTTTCCCTGTTTGCTGTGACTGCTGCACGTTCCCTGGGGTGAGTGTAACTTCATATACTTTATGTTGGTGTTAGTCTGTCTGCTTCATTAAGTCCATGTCAGCCCTTGGGTCTCCTCTGTTTTTGCTGATCCCCTTCTCTGCTGGGAAGGGGTCCCTGGGTGATAAAGACCTGCTCTAGTTCAGCCCTGGGGATGGGCTTGATGCAGGTATCTTTCTACCTACAGAGTCTGAAAGACTTCTGTTTATTGACCAGAGGGGGAGGAAAAATTCTCCATATTTTTTTTTTTTTTATTCTTCTCAAAATAAGCTCTCTCCATGCTGATTCAGTGATAGTCCATAGACCTAGCTTTAAGCAGTAAGGAAGGGAACGCACAGACACACACAGGTATTCAGCACAGAAATACTGTGGGTACACTTTTCTGTAAACATTAATCCCCTAATCACATGAAACTCTCCTTCATCTGAATCCAGAAGAACTGTGTCTGGGCAGATCCTGCCATTTTCTTTTCCATGAGCAGTTTTTTTTTTCACCAGAGTCACTCTGGCTGTTTTAATGGCTGCTCTGTATTTTCTTTGTGTCAAAATTCAGACAAATGCTCTTATTGTCCAGCAAGCTGGCAGAAACACTGAATATTGGAGAAAAATGCCATGTGACCTATAATTCCAATCAAAATGAAAACTACCACTCAAACAGGGCCAATCCAAAGCCTATTTTCAGTCAGAGGGAGATTTTCCATCAACTTCAATAGGCTTTGGATGAAGTCCATGCTGCACACTGGCAACAAACAGCTCATTCACAAGCTACAGACCACTGCTTGTTTGCTGAAATTTTGGAATGAATAATTTTGAATAATGAAGAAAAAATCCTCAAAATTGTAAGCTGCTCACAGGCAATTTGTGCCCATGAAGGGGGGAGGTCTCTGGAAACAGTTGCTGTGCATTAGTAAGCCTACTCTGGCGCAACAGAAGTGCAGCAGTCAACTACTTGAAGGCTGATGTCTAAGCTCAGTGAACATCTGCCTGGTGTTATGAAACATTGGGCATTTGGGTTTGGGTCACTCAGTGCTACCTTGTGTATCTTTCAGCTGGAGCTTTAGAACAAGCTGGTGAAATAGCTGGTGGCTCCTTCAGCTGGCAAATATTTAGTGCTAATATTTCTTAGCACCAGCATCACCAGGACAGCTCATTAAAACACTTCTGGTCTCTGGCAGCTTCCTTCTGTTTCCATTTGATTAAACAATTCCCACCCATCAGCCTTGTAAGTGTGTTCTTCAGTCATTACAGAATTACAGCAGCAGGCAAAAGCCTGCAGGGTGTCATAGACTCGTAGCATAGGTAAGGCTGGAAGACGCCTCATAGGTCTTCTTACGTAACCCTCAGAACATCGGCGGCTTATTTCAGTTACATCTGGCTCAGTCTTGACTATCTCCAAGGCTGGAGATTCCCCAGCCTCTCTGGGCATCTTGGAACCCTGTTCTAATCATGGGTTACTCTCAGGGCTTACATTTTCTGTCCTTGATATCAAATCAGGATTTCCACTGCTGCAGCTTGTGCCTGTGGCCTTTTGTCCTGTGTACCTAGAAGGAGAGTCTGGTTTGGGTTTTTTTCTACACCTTCCCCTTCAGTCACTGAAGACCTGCAAGACCTTGGCCTGTTCATTTTAAGGCTCTCCCTATATGCTTTGTTCTTCAGGTGGCCTTCCGCTGGACTTGCTCCAGTCTTGTATTGGGAGCTCAGAACTGGATGCAACACTCCAAATGCAGTCTCTCTAGTGCTGAACAGAGGGGAAAAATTAATCTGCTGGCAATGCTCATAGTATTCTTGAATCTTATAAGGTTCCTGTCAGGCTGTCAAGATCCTTCATATCTCTCCACCTAAAATAAGGCATCAAAATGCAGCCAAGTAAAGCAAATGGCATATTTTCTGCTGATGAAGACCATATGGGATCCATTTATTGCTGGTTACATGGCTAGAGTCTGCCAGAAAATGATACCTGCTTTCTGTCTAGCGTTTTGTTGTTGATTGCCAGCTCACCCAGTCTTCACCAGCAAAAACATGCCAATAATATGGCAATGAAGCCCTATAATGTCTAAAGCAGCTTAGGAGATCCTGATGTGTCTACTGATACGATGTGCCGAGAGTACTTGCATCTCAATAACTTGCTTGTCACCTGTAAGACCAGCTTGGAAATCTCTGTCTGACTCTGGCCACTTAAACATTTTCTGTGCATTTCATGTTTAAAGACTATATAGCTCAGTTTGCCAAACCCCAGGCACTGCAGCAAGGGGGATTTACCGGCTCTGTCTGTATACCCATGCAAGAAATACCACCATTTCAGCTTGGCTCTGAGGAGGTACAGTAAAAACACTGAGAAGATTTAGAACTCTGCTGCCTTGCCTTCTTCATACTCTTTCCTGGGCTGATCTCTCCTCAGGATACGGAGGAATGTATCTCTTGAGTAAACAAGTAAATCCAAAATATTCTCTTAAGGGGAAAAAAAATCCATTCAGGATCTTGCAATTCCTCTGTTTTAAGAGTTAATCAGACTCCTGGGTGTGATGACCACACCTTCATTTCAGGCTGATTTAGGAAGCTGACTGAACTGTGTGCAACTACTTTCACTGGCATCTAATTTGGAAAAAACCTCTGAAATTCTTTAAAATTCCAAGGCATTCTGAGAAAGAGGCACACTCTTGTTTAACCTGGGGATGGGAACCCAAACAACAAACCCCAGGCTGCTTTTGTGGGATCCTGAATTCAAACAAAGTGGGAGAACTTTCAGGACACAAGTGAAGTGTTTGCTGACAGTTTTTCTTATTGAGGTTACCGTTTCTGGATACTTTTTGTGAAAGTGGAGCCTATATCCTACCTAAGTGACCATCTAACCTCTGAGGCTGGTACTTTACCCTTGTGCGCCTCTGGAAGGTGTGACTTATACTATGTGTAATGGAAAGATTACTGATTTGCTTTCTTGTTTGTATAATTTTTTAATATATATACACAAGCTTTAAGAATATGGTTCTAACTTCTTCACTGCATGAAACTTGTGGTTTAAGTCTCCATCGTGGTGACTGCCATCATATAATTGGGGATTATATGGCAATAAAATGCCATTTGATCCTAGGTCTTCTAAATGGATCTTGGTGCCAAATCTTCCCCTTAATCCTTACCCCATCATTCAAAGAGCCTTGCTGCTCCGTTACCAACTTGTCTTTTAGCATAACGAGATGTGATTGAAATGAATTATTACTCCCTCCTCTGCTGTTCTACCACACTGTCAGATACTGCCAATGAAGGAGTGTGTGTCGTGAGATGCTGACTCCCCCAGTTAAATTCAGAGCTCTTTAGCAATAATAAGGCTATTACGTGAAATATTAGATCACTTCCTGTCACGCGAGGCAGCAGCCTTTTCCAGGAAAGAAATCATTTCTATTTCCAGCATAAAGAAGTGCTCACAACGTTTTCGTTTAGTCTCCCAGCGTTGCAAACCCAGCACCGGGCTGACAGATGAGCCTACGCCACAGCCCCTGGCCACCTACCTGACCTCGTAAAGCAGCAAACTGCGAGCCTTAAAAATGCCGTCGCCTCCTGCTCCCGGCTGGAGCTGTGAACATGGTAATTATGTGGGAGCCAGACCAGCCAGCATGGATGATCTCACTCTGTAGAGAAGGAGACTGCAGCAGGATAGTTCTGCCAGTTCTCTTCGCAGCCATTCTAACATAGGATTTGCGTGTAGAGTGAGTGCTCTGTAATTAATGGAGCAGTGCAGGTTGGGGTGTCTGGGGCCAGAGGGGCACGTGGCGCATGTAGGCAACCCAAGCTGTATTTCAACCTGCTTGAAGAAAAAAAAAAACAACAACAACAAAACCCTTATGATGTATGAGGCCAGCTGAACAGGGGCTTGAAGTCACTTGTTTGTGTTATGTCTTTTCTAGAATAAAGATCTTCTTTTCTAAATAAAGGCACAGGAGCTGCTTTGGTGGAAGTGCCGGTGATGAATGTGCTTTGTCCAGTAGAGCTGAGCTGCTGGTTTAGCTCCTTCACACTGTTTCCTATTGTGACATCTGCCTCTTAGTCATCCCCTCTGCAGTACCTGCTGCAGAGGTAATTTAGGCATCGTATGGGAAATTCTGAGACCTTGGTATCCATAGTCTTTGGAAAATTTAATTTCCCCAATAACTTCTATAACTTTCCTTCTTGCGGCGGGGGGGGACGGGACACACACACACACCTCCTGTGCTTTTCTCCACAGTGAATGTCACCTTGGGGACACTGCTCTCACTTCTTCCACTGCTACCTGGGCTTTGCTAGAACTGCTGAAAAGCACTGTTGAAGATTTGGGGAGATGTACAGTGGGAGAAAACATCAGCAAAATTCATCATGACCAACTTCTCTCTTGTGCATCTGGGATCTGAGCAAAGGTAGTTAACAGAAAGAAAGGCTGTTTTGTGGGAGCACTGATGCCTTTCATTTTGCGTGAAATGAGGGAACCATAGAGTGGTGAGACTTGTGATCTGTTGGTTTTATTTGCATAAGCGCAGAACCCTGGTGGGTGGCATCATTCTCTCATTTTTGTTCCTGGGTATGCCCTCTTGATGCGGAAGGACTTCACATCTCCTGCTAGCTACAAAGAGGGTGTTAAGCTCAGAGCTCATGGCAGTGCATGAAGTGTGTTAAGATCTGTCCATGGTCCTCACTGTCAGCTCCTTCTGTCATTTTATGAGGAATTTCCTTCTGTCATTTAATGAGGAATTCTTATTTTTGGGACGAATGTCAGAGTGTAAAAGACCTCAGTATAGAACACCTAGCTACTGGGTGATTGCAGGAACAGAAATCCTGGTTCTGACATGATTGAGCAAGTGAAAATGTGTGAATTCAATCATGCTGCTGCTAATACTGTGAAGAAAATTACATTTGCTATAAAGTTATAACACAATTAAGTTTTAATTGCATTGCAGGGTCTGTGGTGGCTGTTAGAGACTGGCCAAATTTTCCAGAGATATGATTTTTTAGTAATTTACTTAGCCCTAGAATGAATAATAGCCAGACAAAGGGTAAAGTTGTCTGCTCTGTGCTTCTGGAAGATATGCCTGGCTTACTATAAAGACCCAGAAACATGGGGGGACCTGTATACATTGGAGCTCCTACACATCCTGAAGTATTCCAAGTGCTTTTGCAATTGCTCACTTTGACAAGCTTGTTGGCAATACTTAGTTGATGAAAATCCAGTGACGCTTTGCTTATGCAGAGTCCCAAAATAAATTGAAACTCGGCTATGGTGTAATCTGCATGCAGATATCAATCAATTTTTTTTTGCTTGAGATACTTTTCTCTATATGAAATTAAGTTGTATTTCATTGTTCTGCTGCTTATGACTGAAAAAGATTATTTTTCCTTAGTGTGAATTATTTATTTTGGGAACACTGCAGGCTCATGATATAAAATAACTCGGACTGCACTGATTTCAAGAAGCTAATGCAATATAATAAATCAAACCTATACATCCTATTTCCTTTACTGAAACATCTCTGTAGAGACTCCAGGTTTCTTTCTCCCATAAGAGCTTCCCCTGTAAGGTGGTTCTTGTTTTCTGAGAGTTTCCAGCTGCCTGAATTAGTTACAGCATGCTCACTGGGAAGAAGAATTCTCCCTGTTACAGCTGAAGTTGCTTTTCTCAGTTTCACTCACGAGATACAGCAGAAAGCCAGTGATGGCTCCAGGCATTCAGAATGCTTTTCTTCAGAGCAAGTTTGTGGTATTTTACATTGGAGAGTAAGAAAAGAAAATTACATTTGTTTTGTTGACAACAAGAAACAAAGTCTTGTTGAAAAGAGCATATTTGAATGACCAGTTGCAAAATATGTGGAACTAAGTCTTCTAATCAGTAATAAATTATGTATCCATCCAAACTCAACTCACTTTACTTCTCCCTCTTCTAGAGATGAATAGCACAGCAGTGGTCGATCAGTTTAGGTGCTGAGCAGAAGTTTTTGACAGTGATATTCCAGATTTTTGGTCTAGTGTTAAATGAGAGTATCCTTAGGGGGGTTGTTTAGCACTTAAATCACTTTAAAAGTAAGAAAGACGAAAGATTTTTGTACTCCAAGACGATGCTTTTACACTATTAAATGTGTATCCTGCCTTCAGAGTCTGGCTGGGGTTATTTGACTGAAAAATGAGGAGACCCAATAAAAACATATAAAATAATTAATGGTTAAAAGGCACTTCTGTGTACATTCTGGAAATAAAAAACCTCATGAATTTATCAGGATTTAAGAAATATAGAGAACTGCTGTTTATATAGTTAAATATATTGCCCATAGTTACAAGATGAGATGTTTAATGCTGGAGTCTTGGAAAGGAATACGGAACCTTGTGTGTCAGGGTGCAGCTCAGCCTCTGGTTAGCAGTGCCTGGCGGGGGGAATTCTTATAGCCAAGTTCCTTTATAGCTACTGCAGAAATGAAGCAGATACACACGTAGACCGACTCGAACCTCCTCAGGCCTGTATGTGCAATCCAACCACCTGTAAGTTTCCCTCTATTTTTCTTCAGGAAATCCTCAAATTAGAAAGACTATCCTCATAATACAGTTCTTAAGTATTTGAAAGTGAATATTTTACATTCTTCCTGCTGGTGGAAAGACACGTCAGATTTGGGCTTTTTCTGATAGGGCTGCATATGTCTTTATGTAGTTTTATCTTCAATGACATCAATGGGGATGTTTCCTGAAGTAAATCTATTGTGTGCTTCCATTTTGTGTTTAGGATGTATGAAAAAATAGATAGGAAATATAAGCACATGGAAGGATGTGTATTGTAAAACAGTCCAGCGCTGCCATAATTCTTTCCCTGTGCAATCCCTTGTTGCTCTCTGTCCCTGTTTCTGACCAATCTTTCTGAAGCTGAGGTGAATTTCCTGTGTACAACTGTCAATAGTCTGAATTGTTCTGTCCCTTGGCCTCCTGTCTGTGCTTCTCCACAAAGCTATGCAGTGTCATAACTTTGTTTATAATTTATTGTTTTCCATTTGATGGCCCTCTGGAAAATTCACCCACAAGGTAGCTCAAAGCTGTACGTTTCTATTCTGGCTGGGCATGACTGGCTTAACCAAACAAAACCCAACTAGGAGTTCTCAGACTCCCAAAGAGAGAGGTGAAAAAAGAATCAGAAGCTATGAAGAAAGGAAGAAGCAAGGCCTACTTACAAACATCATTCTTGTGAGGTGTTTGGTGCCACTCTACCATTACCAGCTCTGGGGTTGACAATCTACCTTGGGACAGTTTGTCCTTCTGAAGTGTCTCTGCGAGCCGCCTCTGAAGCGCGGCACTTCCTAACTCCGAGTGTTCCTGGGCGAGCCACTCGCAGAGGTTACTCCCGCACCGATGAGTGAGAACAATGCCATGGTTTGATTCCTTCTGCGCAAAAAGGGAAGAAATTATATTGAGAATCTTGTTGAACTTAAACAAAAAAATCCCTTATTTATTGATATTCCTCAGTGAGCTGAAGGATTAATTAGTGGGAAAATGGTGCATAGAAATTATAAATAACAGAAAAGCTTCATTTCAGCTTATAGGCTATAATACTTTTATTTCCAGTTCTAAAAGAAGCTTCTGTAAGGAATTAACCTTTCTATTGACATTTTTTTCAGTCCACAAATAGGTTTTAGGTTACAGTTAAATGAGGCTTCCACTGCTGACTCTGGAAGTTAACTAGTGAATGAGCAATTCAGCAGAAATTTGTAAACGTGAACGTTACAAGTTCCAGGTATCATATTCTTGTTAGAAAAACCTCAGTCCTTACAATTTCTACAGAACATTTTTTCCATAATTGACCTTTAAAATCATGACAGGGGAACAAAGCATTGGCTGACATTTAAGGTGAAATAGGAGGATTTCCTCATATTTTATTACTAAGTTTGTTTTTCTTTTATTGCAGACTATGGGAGGAATAATTTGTGTCTGTTTTTAATCAGCCAGTATCGGCATGGAAAATTACTGAGGGTGCCACTTGACTGGAAGTGGAAACTGATTGTTTCCTTTTGAAAAAAAAAAACCAAACCAAAAAACAAAAGCCAAAACACCCCAAACCATAATAATTTACAATTTTCAGACAGGCACTCAGAATGCTATGATAGCAGTGATTTTTTTTTTTTTTGTAGCCTCAGGGTTACTCCATCCATGTGCATTCCTATCTGAGAATGAAAGGAGAATGTGTGGCTTGGGTTTGTGCCTTCCAGTTGTATCTGCTCATTTTCTTTTTGGGAAAAGGTCCGTTCTAGAGCTATGTAAGGATTCCCAGATTCGCCACTCTTGTCCAAACACAGCGTAAGAAAAAGCTGGAAGTAAAAATTGTTGCACTGAGTTAGGCAGAGAGAATGAGTCCTGGGTCTCAGATCAGAAGTAAAGCTACACCTCCGTGTAGCAGCAATAATTACACGTGCTATCGAAATCTCACTTACGGGGCTCTCGGTCATAAGACCAACTCATGAGTTATTTCCTATTAATGTAGCTCTCAAGGTCTGGGCTGTCAGTGCACAGAGGCAGGGAACAAATCGCCTGAACGGTCCACGAGGAATGAATTGGAGAATAAAAGCATGTATCAGTAAAAATGGTAGTCTATCAATAAAAATGGTAGCCTAAACATCTCTGCGCAAGAGCAAGATTTAGGAGTACAGGGGGTTGATGGCTGCTTAGACAAAAAGCAGTGAATTAGAGGCTGTAAATAACAGAACAGTTACAGGCTTTGTAATAATGACCTGTGACAATTTTGGAGGCAGTGGTTTACTGTTATTGCAGCTAATGACCAGGCTCTCTGTAAAGAACAAAAACTGAAAAGCACCTTATACCTATAAACTTAACGAAGAGTGTTTAGTCTACAAACACACACAAAGTGTAACTGGCTGGTTTCTGTAGAGTAAACCAATGAGAGCAGAGAAGTCCTGAGACAGGAGAGTGATTCCCAAGCTGAAGTCTGCCAGACTTGAGTCACCATGACTCCCTGCTGTGCTGGTCTCACAGGTAAGATGTGCTGCCTGGACTCTAATTCGCACACAGAAACTTACTTTTTTTTCTTCCTGGAGGTTACCAGTTAGGTGGAAAAAAGAGCTGTTCCCGTGGAGAAAACCTTGCTCTGCAAGCAAAGCTTACGTGAAGTCATGACTTGGTGCAAACGTGGAGCAGTTTGCTCAGGGAAGTGACAGACCCTGCAAGGTCTCGCTGGACAGCTTGATGTCCCTGCCAGGACTGGGACATCAGGTTTTCTCCCTTAGTATGTGTTAGTGCTTGGGGACAGGGGCACCAGCCGTGTCATGGTGATGTCCTGCATTGCCATTGTGTCCCCGAAACGAGCCCAGGCCCTCCCTGGTGCCCACGGCTCTTACTGCAACACAGCTGCCCAACCTGGGTTTCTTTACCTCTAAATGTTGAGAAACAGGGAAATGGTTGATGTAAAATACAACTTTGTGCTTTGCTCTCTGTTTGGGACACTACACTACACAAGCAGGTGGTTTAAACATGGCTAACACAATAATTCTGGATGTATTTCCCGGTGCCCTTTATTAAGGGAGTGTGTGTTAACATTGTGCGCATGTGGTCCCCAGAATGGTGAAACTGGCAGCTTCTACCAATCCTGGGGTTCCTGACAGCTTCTTGGAGACGTTCTCCTGCCTAAAACTTCTGTTTTCTGTGTGAACAAGCTCCAAGATGTGAGGAAATTCAGTGAAATAAACACTTTGTTTTATAAAGCCAGTGACAGCGTAGGATCTGAATTGTTTTCCTTTGGAAATGAAGAAAAAAACAAAATTAAAAAAATCCACTCAACTTTCAGCTTTGTTACAGTAAACTGCTCCTTAAGTGCCAAGAATGTTTATGGGAAGATGCTGCGTTCTAAGTACACAGATTCCTGAGCTGGGAGCAGATTAACAAACACCAGCACCTTCTCACTGCCTTACTCTCCTGTATAAGATTTCTTTACTTTTTGTTCTTCCTGCTGACAGACAGTATAGGGGGAAGGAAAGACAGATGGCAACATTTCAGTTTAGTCAAGAGGATACTTCCCATAACCATTTATTTCAATATTTCATTTGATGCAAGGAAATTATTAATTGTTCTCTACGTAACGAGCTTTGACATTAATCGCTTCTTAAAAAAAAATCTGTCTTTGATTTTCTAAAAAGCCAAGTTAATTCTCTGTGTTAACATAAACCAATAAAATATTTCTCAATTTATTTTCCATTATACAAAAGCACTACTTGAGCATTACTAATCTCTTTATTTTTAATTTGATCTCGAAGCTGTCCAACTATATAACTTGTACAAAGAAATAACTAATTTTGCAGAGCTTTACAGAAAGGTGACATGCTTGGTTACAATTTAATCAATTCAATAAGACAATTGTTCCATTAACTTTGAAGGCAGCTTGAAATGGTGTCTGCTCCTGAATGCCAGGAGCTCAGGAGATGAAGAGCTCTAGGACCAGAATATCTCCTTTGTTTCTTTACCCAGCTGAAGGCAGCTTTTCTGCTTCCCTGCCTTTAGCGACCTCCACTGCTCTATGGAAAGGGGCTGTGTAAAGAGGGAGGGGAAAGACAGAGGAGAAGGGAACTTTCCCTTCTGACCTGACCGTATAGCACCTTGGCATGTGTAGCAGCCCTTTTCCAGGTGGTGACTTAAATCTATTTTCAGTTAAAAATACAGACAGTTGGGAAATAGCATCACTGAGCCCAGGGAGCATCGCAGGTTCTTGGGAGCAGCAAGAAGAGTATGTCTTGGAGCAAGACTTGGTGGTATTCTAAGCAAGTTTCTGCTCTCCTGGAGACAAGAACAAATGTATCAAGAGTCTGAGCAAGAGAGAGAAACCTGAAGATTTAGATGTGAAACTTCATCACAATTTGTTAGCAGTATTTAAGGGAGGATGGGGAGCTCTGAGAAGCCTGCTTGCAAAAAGATGGTGAAAAATGGACCACTTTGTTGGCTTAATGCCCTCCCCACCCCCCAGTAAATTCTTGCAGGCCTCAAGTTCCTAACTTTATATTCTTACCTTGGCTGGACAGCACAGAAGCTGCGTGGAGAGGACTAATTACTGGTTACTCATTTTGGAAGGGTTCCTGCTATACAGGACTCCCAAGAATGCATCTGCTGTTGTTGCATTGTGTTGGTTGGGGGTTTTTTGATGGGGTGTGAGTTCGTCTGTGAAGGTCCTTTGGTGTGTTTTCACTCCAGCGCATCACTCCAAAACATCTTCCACCTTAAAATCCATCCTCGTCTTTGCATTTGGTTTTTGGTTTTTTGTTTTGTTTTGTTTTGCTTTTTTAAATCTAAACCGCTCTGTGACAATGTGGGTGGTTGGGATGTCATAATCCTGTCATGCACTTGGGTGCCCAGACTGCAAAGAATCTCTTAATTTTCAAGCAGGCAGGGGAATTTCTTTACCTGAATGGAAAGCAGGCTGCCTCCTTGGCTCTAGAAGATGCCACCCAAGTAGGCTGAGAGGAAAATGCCAGTAAGCCGCTCCTTTTAACTCAAAATTGCCTCTCGACAAACAGTTTGCTTTTGAGTTGTCTCATGCTGTTGTGGTATTTCTGTTCCAGAGTATGGAATACGGGGCTGTGATTAGAGGCATGTTAGTGGAGCCCAGCAGCGGATGGTGCGGGGGAGGCAGAAGCGACGCAATCGCAGCGCGCTCTGAGAGACAGAACGGGCTCTGGACAGGAGGTGTGCTGGAGTTTGTGGTGCTGGGGAGTCTGCTGGGCTGCTAGGAGGCTTAAGGAGCAAGGAGCGCTGCCTGAGTTGAGGGGAGACAGGCTTTGATGGCTACTGAATGAGTTGATCCAGATAAGTGAAAATCCATTTTGCTGATAAGATTTAATACGTGTGACAAGAGTATGGCAAACTCGCCGGAATAAAAGCCTGCAAGGATATCTTAGAGCAGCAGCCCACAAACTCCTTTTTGTTCAAAGCCAAGAAAAGAGCTGCCTGTATATTCCAGCAGGACTCTGTCTGACTCTGAGAAATCCAAGCTATCAAAGTTGGGGAAAAGTATATTTTAGTATTCCTCCTGCGGTAACAAAGGAAGGCTAAAGGCTGTGTGATGGCTCTGCCAGGTGGATAGACCTCTGCCAGGTGGATAGAGTGGTTGGAAGTTTCCCACAGTACTGAATGAAACATTGCTAATTGTCAACTGTGATTTAGATAGTCTTTTTTGAGACCCCCCCATTAGTTCTGAGGTGCAAGAGCAGCTCTCAAAAGTGATAAGCCAGGTAATTTTTACATGTTCTGGTGGTCTCTTTTGCGGGTCAGTTCAAGTTCCTCTAAGTCAGATGAAGTGAGTGGCTTTCCTAGTTCTCTAGCTGATAAGTCCCTCAAGGATTCAGTATCTTCATTTTATTTACAAAGAAAGATGAGAGCTGTTTGAACTGACTGGTGCTTCAGCGAGAAATGGATCGCATGAATTAACTGACACAGTTACACGGATTTATCCCAGCTGAAGGACCTTTAACACTATGCTTGAATTCTGCAGTGCTGTTTTTCTTGACTGAAGACACACAGACCCCACAATAAAGTATCTGCCACGGCTGAGTCTTTTCTATCCCTTGCTTTATTATGTCCCTAAAATACTTGTATGAAGAACTGGTACTGATTTCACAGAGCAGTGAGTGTACTGCAGGTGGGGAGCTGTTGGGCACCTATACTTTGTGCCTGCCTACAAAGTAGGATCACATCACTTAAGTTTATTATGACAGGTATTGTAATATATTAGTAATATTCATGAATATCATTACATTCTATCAGTTCTACAATACATTCCTCATTAACAAAGTCTTATTTCCCTAAACTTCTAAACAGCAGTCAGATAACCTTTCTCATGTTTTGCTGTTGGTTTGCAGCTGGAATGAGATCCCACATGTCATTTTAACATGCATCTGGAAGTCTCAAACACGCTCACACAAAGCCAAGTCGGAGTGTGATGGAATGTCATTAAAAAGTGAGTTTTCATTCCACTGCTGGGGCAAACCTCCTCACATCTGAGTGTTCCTCATGGACGCGGAGCAGCATGGAACACGGGAGGCAAACCTGAAGCTACAGCACAACGTGACCGTTGTGATAAATGCAGAATTGCAAACCACAGGAACACGGTGCCAAGTTGTGGTTTATGTTGCATTGTGACAGAACACTGTGAGGCAGGAGAATATTGCCAAGCGTTAGCAACAGTCAATTCCTATGTGAGGAATTAAAAGTTATGCTGAGAAATTGTTCACATCTGTTCAGCATTCTCTCTATTAATAGGGCATTTTGTCTTTCAGTACATCATGGCAGCTTTTTAACTTAAATTCAGGTGATTTTTCAGCTTATGAGTTGTGTGCTGTAGCCTGTATTATTAGATGTGGACAGATGAAACCATGGTCATTCACTTTGACCAATCTTACAACCTATTTTTGCTAATGACGTAATTTAACTGCCAAGAAATTAATGAATACGAGATAATTTTTAAGCACAAGTGGGCACAAGCATTAGAACTAGAGATGATTCTTCACTTAGCTGATCATGAAAGGCAGAGGCAAGAGCCTTACAATTGTTATAGCTGATCGCAACTTGGCCACTCAATTTGGAATGAAGATCTCTCTGATCCGTTCAGAGAATCGAGTATTAGAATATACAGCCTGAATAACTGAAATGCCACAGAATCCCAGCATGCTGGGGGTTAGAAGGGACCTCTGGAGATCATCTGGTCCAGCCCCCTGCTCCAATAGGTTGATAGATTTAGGTAGAGATAGATAGAGTTAGGGTAATTGTAAGGTGGGAAGAAATATTCCTGAGAAAAGGAACTTTGGAGTAGGTTGGGTACTACTGTGAAAGCAGCGAGTTAATCGGTGCAGTGGTCAAGGAAATTCGTGTGGGATCTGGGAGATAGAGTTTGTAAAGATCCCTTTCCACTCAGGAACACCTAATGAGTAAAGGGGAAGAAGCCAGACGAGGAGACATGCCCCAAGAGCTGCAATGGGTCAGGGGAGATAGGGAGAAAGGAGGAAAGCAGATAAATAATCTTTGGCAGGCATTAAAGAAAACTCATTATGGGCTGGATGAGTGGGGTGAGCAGCGGGAGCCCTGGAGAGCGTGCAGAATGCGAGGGAGAAAAGAGAGAAAGCGCCAAACAGATAACGAGGGAGCGAGGCCTGAAGAGAGGACGGGTAACGTTGGTTATTTGGTGCAGAAATGGGAAGGGGTCAGAGGAAAACGGGAGCAAGCAAGCAGGTTCCTGGGGTGGCAGTGGGCGTCTGCAAAGGCAGGGGTAGGCATGGTGAGCACAGAGAGTGTCCCGTGAAGCAGCAGAGGGTCCAACAGAGTGAGGAAGGGCTGACCGGAGAAGAGGGAATGATCTACAGTTCCCATCCTGAAGGATTCTATTGCAATGAGGTAAATAAAGAGTCTCAAGGGTCATGAAAGGAGATAAGCTAAAAACCAGCCTGAAGCCCCCATAGAGAGTAAGAGATAAAACCAAGTAAATTATAGGAGGCCGCTTGCGACATTTACTTTGATTGTAAAAAGGATAATTTTTTTAATGTAGTGAATGCGTTGCCTACACTAAGCAGTAATATTAGTCTCCTGAGTCTCGTGGCTGTTTTGACAAGCTAAAATGTTTATTTGAAAAAGACTAGTATTTACTTTAAATGGCAGCATGTTCTGGCTTTGTCTTTAGATGACTGGAACATTTTCAGTCTGAGGTAAGTACAATCTTTATCAGAGCATTTATTTTTTTTACTCTCTTGCATATGAATCCTTTTTGTTTTGTTTCTTTTTTTATGGGTCCCTGTAGCAGTGATTGTAATGAGATTGTATCTCCACTACAATGACCTCTGTTACAGAAAAACCCCACGCTTTAACACTTAAAAGCCTTCATTCCAAAAAAGCATTGTGTGGTGGGATGTATTTCTAAGTGGTGAAATACTGTATTATAATTGCAGATTGTATATCCAAAATTACATTTACTTAATTTTTAATTCCTGTAGTTAATGATGCTAAAGCAGCTTAAAAGACAGAGGTGGTGGTACTCTTAGTTAATATCAATATTGTTTTCACCATAGAATAAACACATTAGAAAAAAATAAGATTTGATGCAAGTGGGTCCCATTCTACTGCTCTGCAGATCCTAGAATGACTTCAGGTTTGCTTAGACCAGAATTTAATTTGGTCTATTGATGTAAACGTTCTTACAAAGCAAAAAGCACAGGAACCAGAAAAACTAAGTGAGGATGCCAGAAGTGTGGCCACCTCCACTGGGTGCAGCGGTGTCCAGGGTGAGCTCACGGCAGTGAGCACACAGTGAACACGGAGTTCATGGATACAGACGCTGCACGAGCCTGGCCTGTTATAAAGCATGAAGCCAATGGAATGAGGTAATAAAGGATCAAGTTCGGATAAGAATATTGACTTTACTATTGAGATATTTGCGACATTGCCAAACTCAAATGCTCCAAGTGACTGTTTTGAGTTTGACCTAATCAGTATATCTTTTTTGTTTTAAGAAATGCACACAGCATTTCTAAAAATATTTTTATTTTTACAGTTGGAGGCTTTTTCTGAGTGTTTGTGTTTAGTAAGAGCAGGCTGCATTTTGCCATTTTTCTGTGCAATCATTACAGACTGAAAACTTCATTAAAAAAGACAAGATTCTCCCAGAACCCCGAGACTCTCAGAGCAAGGACCTCGGGTAAAGAGTGAAATGTTAGGGAACCTGCCCCGAAACCTTGAAAGCTTGCAGCACCGCTTGTGAGAGGCTTTGTTTTCCATATATGCCTTCAACTTTTACAAGTATGACAACACCAGCCTCAAGGCTGGTAGCAGAAGCCCTGCATGCTGGGACATGCTACATCACAAAGGTGAGTAACCTCTGAGCGCAGATGAGGGTAAAAATAATCTAGGCAATGGCAGCCAGTGGAATCCTGTTCATGCTTCGTGGCTTGATTGAGCCGTCAAGGCAATCTGTAATATGAGATATTGTTATGCCTGGGATTAGCTCTATTTTCCTTTTATTTTACTGTCTGTTCAAATTAAACCTCTGCAGCTTCACTTTTTCACGTCGCTTCTTCTAGTGAAGCCCAAAGAGAAGAGACTTAATCTAATTGACGCGTGTACTAAAAGCACATACTGAAAGAAAACCTAGACAGCCAGCATTAACATTGCTGATTTACAAGCTCTTCTGCCCTGTCCTAGATCCCATGGAAATCTCTGGAAATTACTCTGGGTAATGAAATCTTTAGAAATCACATTACAGAAATTGCCAGGAGGAGAGGGTGGGATGTACCCAGGGTTTAGCTGTCGTTTTCAATCGCTTTCAGTAAATTCCCATTTTGCCATAGTGCCCATGATTCTGCCAGGGCTCTGAGTGTGAGGCAACCACAAGGAAATCCACAGAGGTGGGGGTTTCAGGGGGGTTTAGTGTGTTGAGCTTTTTTGTTAGGTGAATATTTGAAGAGCACGTTGAGTGCATTGTTTGCTTTAGCAAACAAGTTTCAGTCCAAGAAGGAAAACTTGAAAATACTTGGCCATTTTATTGTTAAATAACATCACCAAGTAGGGGGGCAGGGGAGGTGGGTGGGTAGAGGGAGGGTGGACAAAAGCTGTTGACAGTGGAAAAGAACACGAATACTGCATGTTTCGTTTTTACCACCAGCATCAGTGACCACACAATGGACCCCCTCTCACCTTGGTAGGGAGCTTTTGCCAGGCAGAATCTACCCCAGCCAGCTAAAAGCCCTGGAAATGCAAAACTGCCCAACTTCTCCAGGAATCCTGCACTCTAAGGTGAAGTGCCAGCAGCTCTTGAGACTGCTAGCACTGAAACATGGGCTTGTATTACTCTGAGGAAGAGCAATATATTATTCACATGTAAATAAGGGGAAAAAAGATGGAGTTCATTCTGAGATGATTTCTTTTTTTAGGGCGAACACAAAGAGAACTGTTCCTTCTTTAGAGGACAAGTGTCACAAGGGGCAGATCTCTGAAGTAACACTTCTGGAGGGTATGTGGCTTTATCCAGCAAGTAGAGACACGAGTCACCGAGACTGTGATCGGGAGAAACTGCCCTGAGGTAACAACATTTTAACAATATGTCTGTGATTTTTAACTGAAGTTGTGTTTAGTACAGGACACCAACTTCAGGAGGAGTCAGAAAGCTCAGTCCTATAACAGCTCATCAGGAAAAAACTTCAGAAAACACCTTTCATTTCTTTCCCTGTTCTTGAAGGTAGAATCACACTGACTGCTGGTGGCTCCTGGGCTGTTGTAACAGGGAAATAACACACTTGACTTTCTGGGATATCCAGTACAGCTCACGAGAGCATGTTTGAGTTTTAAAGTCCTTGCCAGCCAGGGAATGCTGTTCACATTGTTGAGAATGATGCTAGTTGAAGTAAAAACCAGAATATGACCCGGGTTTGGATTTTTAATGTATTTTTTAATGAAAAGAAAGAATTCTTTCTGCTTCATCATCTGCAGAGTCAAAATCTGGCATTTATTAAGGCATTAAATATGAACTGGGGTTTTCTGTTCAGCTTTTTTTTTTTCCCCTACTATTTCCATTACTCTTTAGAATAAATGGCATCCTAAGGTTGTTTGAAATTGAAAAATTATAAACTAGAGCTTGTCTTTCCTTTATGGAATGAGATTAACATTTCGCATCAGGAGGGGGGAAAAAGCAACTAATATACTGTTTGCTAATTGCATATATACTTCTAAAAACAGCAAATGTGCTCTCAGTGAACTACAAAAACATTTCCTTGGCACGTTTAGTACAGATAAAGTTCTGTCTTTAAGAACCACACACTGAGCCAGACACTGGGTTTTATTTTCTGCCAGAGCCGGTCCAGTTATTTCTGATTAGTTGCTGAGATGTTTTAGAAACAATCAAATGTATTTATCCCCGTTGGCTTGGCTGGCTCTCAAGGAGAGAGGATCAAGAGAGGAAATGGAGAACACCAGTGATAAACTATTCCCAGGAACTTTCTGAAGCTGGCAAACCCTCAAGATCATGTTTTCCCGAGATTCGGATGAACTGGATATTCTGTAGAGTCTCTGGAAGACGAGCCAGACGAATGTATCCTGTGCCACGGTCCCTGAGCCTGGGATGAAGCGTGTGCTGCGTCTGCCCTGCTTTCCATTGGGTTATTTGCCCATGAGCAGTTGCAGCTGAAGATGGCTCCAAACAGACCTGTGAATGAAAAGCCAGACCTCTTCTGGAAGTATGAGGGGCACCCTGAATCACCTGAGCATGCCAAGCTTGTGGAAATAGGCCAACTCAGGGATGTCCTCTTGATAATTCTGATTTTTCTACTTATAGATAATTTAACTTGTACAGTTAACATAAGAGCTACCGGCGCTTCTATTGTAAGTCTATATGTAAATTTTCTTTCGAGAATATCTTCCTAAAGTTGTTTCAGTAAATTACTTGTAGCTAAGTATTCCAAAAACCTGCCTTTCTCCCTATCCCTAAACGTTAGTCCCCTATTTCAGACCAATGACCCCTTCACCTGACCTCCCCAGCAATGTTCTCATGGTATGTTTAACTCACATTCTGCCACCACGTGCCCTCTAAGTGGGTAGCAATGTGATATTAGGGAGAAATGCCTGCTGCACTTATCGCACGGCAGAGAATCAGAACCACCACCGCTGGCAACAGAATTGCACCTACTAGGAAAAAAAGTAGAAAAAACATCTATTTTATCTAACTCACAGCAAAGTTATTTTAAAATCGGTAACATAACCTCTAACATAGTCAAAGTGATGCGAAAGAGACACAAACCAATGATGTCGTGGGAATTCCAGGCACTGAAATACAGGTTCTGTTGCTGAAAAGGACAAGGCTCGCTTCAAGTGTGGCTCCACCACTGTCAAAGCCTGAAGTAAAAGGGAGGATCATAAAGTTTGAGATTAGCTTCATCTGAATATTTAGTGCCAGTTAGAATATCACATTCACTCAAGGGAGCTGCTAGGTTAGATGATATGTTACAATTAATTTTCAATCGGCAATAGTTCGTATAGAAATGATCTTCTCAGTTGCTACAGCAAGGTTTTTTTTTATGCAAGCTATAATTATAAAACAGAAAAGCCAGAAATTACCATGAACTAGTAAGTCCAGCTTTCAATGCTGCTATTCAGCAAAGAGAAGGCTCCAGGTAAAGCACTTTATTAAGACAGACACATTTCATGGCTGAGCTGTCAGTATGGAAATGATTAGGTTTGACAAAATAATCACCCTTATTGGTTTTATTTTTCTGCTGATTTCACACCACTTCTGAGTGGTACCCAGGAGCTAAAGCAGTGGCATTTCAGCAGGTCATGCTGTTGAGGAGGTTACAGGTGGACGCCTATGGGAGGGCAGCTGTGGGATGGATGAGTGTGATATAAAGTGACAGCAAGCAGAGGCATCTCTGGCAAAATGCAGCTCACGACATAAGGAAAGACCAGGGGACTGGCTGCTCACGAGGGAGATTCAGTGCGTTCAGTCTGGTGAGAATCCTGCAGATTTCAGTGATCCCTATGTAAAAAAAGCAACTTTGCAAATACTACCTGTGCAAGCTGTTGCATTTTGGACTGGATTAGAATCGAATGAAAGCATAAAATGCCTCTTTTTTTGTTGTGTGGAAAATGAGTTTCTATGTTTTCCTACTGTGGGATCCACATGAAGAATCAAAGTCTGTGCCTGTCTGGCCTCAGGTCTTGCCAACATGCCTTGGGTCTCCAACCCCCTCTTAAACCTATCGGGAGCTTGAACGCCTATCTTGGCCTGGGCCCTCTGAAGTCAAACTGTGTCTCTGTGTCCATCTGGGATTTCACCAGGAAGTGCTTGAAGTGCCAAGCTGTAGGCTGATACCATGAGATCTGCAGACCTGAGAAATCCAGATAAGCCCACAGAAGCTTTGAACCCCCGAGCCTTTTGAAGTTTGCCTGTCATGAAGTGTAACTCCACTGCTGTCTGCAGGCACCGCTGAAACATGAATGGAAACAGAGCTCTGTGTGGAAAAGCTCCTGTGGGTGGCTTAAGGACAACATGACTAAATGCAACTATATAAGGAAATATTAAGCCTTTTGGAGAAGCACTCTGCCCCTGCACACTGCAGCCGTGATGACAACAAAAGCTCATAAAAGGAGTCGGCTTCCTGCTCTGCCTGCTTTTTCATTGCGGTTGACCTGACACAGCGATGTGTTCTTTAAACATTCCTGTCTCTATTTACACAGTCAAGCTGTTGTTGTTTACCAGTTTCCCATAAAGCTGGTCAAGGGTGTGGGTTTGAGGGAAAACCCAGTAGTAGCCAGAAGCTGCTGCGGCAGATGGAAGAGTGAATAATGGACTGGCATGTGAAGTTTTGTTACTAGTGTCCATGCTTTTCTTCTTTTAAATACTTTTTTCCTTGTTATGGCTTTAGACCTAACTCGACAGAGCTAAAGCCAGTTTCTTTTTATTCTGGTTGGACATTACTTCCAGTTCTGGGGGGATGAAATTAGCCTCCTTTACTCTGTGTAGCCTTGATGTTGTTATCTTGCTCCTTTCAAGGTTTTGTGAGTTGATAGAACGTTTATTCCAAGCCTCTGCTGTCGTATCTCTCCGTAACTTTTGGCTGTTCCTAATAAATTCCCATTAATAAAGTTGCTAGTGTAGTTTAGTAATTACATATCAGACCAAGTCACACGTATCTCAGAATGAACTCCAGAGTTGCTTCTCCTTTTGTGTATTCTCTAATTTGTTGCTTGTAGAAGAAATCATTTATGGCATCTAAAACCACAGTGAGGTTTTCATGACATGTACTTAACCCACCCAACAGAGGCAACTCCTCCTTCAGCTTGCACCGTCTCTCCGCTGCTGTGGCTTGTGTGGCTGGTGGTACGGACTCATTATGGAACCTGTGATGGGCTGTGGAGGGAAGGGTTGCAAGATTTAAGCTGCTGGGGTAAGCTGTCTGCTTTTCTGAAGGAAGATTTGCCCGTGTCAGGAGTGCTTGCATTGTTCTGATCTAAGCTCAGTGGTGCCTGATGCCCTTGTTAATGTGGCATTTCTTCATTAAAGGCTTATGGTAAGCCTAGTAATGTAGTACAGCAAGCAATCCGCGAACCTTTATTTCTGCATCATCATTGCTTTTATTGTTTTAATAAGCACGGGGTTGGCATTTGTGTTGGTTTTGGTAGCTGTTTTCAGAGCCCAGAGTGTTGACACCAGACTGTAAGCCCCAAAGCTAGGAGACTTCAAGAGAAAAACACTAATCAGTAGGGAAAGGGAAAATTACTTCTTAAGTTTCATTTATATAAATTACAGCTTTGCTCAGAAAAACTTTTTCCAGTGTTTTCAGTTATGTTTTTTTGGAATGTGTTTGTATTCTGGCTGGGGAAACGGTGTTGTTACTGAGTGTGCAGGTACAGATGGTGAGGGAAAAGGAAAAACGTTGCAAGAGAGATCCTCAGGAGCTTGTGCATTCACAATACTGAGATGTAAAAGGAGCTACCACCTTGTCCTGGACTGTAAAAACTATCTAGCTGAGGAGATGAAAACAATGACCAGTGCTGGATGGAGATGAATGTCTTTCATTCCAAACCATGAAGAAAAAAAGATTTACTTTAAAAAAAAAAAATTGAATCCCCCAGCCAAACTCTCCAGCAAAAATAAATATTAAAA
>JAAGNO010008000.1:0-12917 GCA_033439905.1 Ceryle rudis
CAGATCTGTGGCTACGCTTAGGTTTAGAGTAGGGAAATATGTTAGCTAGTGAATAATCCATTCCCGAAAACCCCCAACCTTAGATCCTACAGGCCTCATGGAGTCCAAACATGCTACCATCCAGGAGTCTGATGTTTACATACTGAAAAGACATGGAGGTGAAACAGAATTGAGCCAAACCACCCCTCGGTGGGTAAGGAGGAGCCCCCGAGCAAGGCTTCTTTAGCATGGCAATAAAAAGAAACACTTTGTCAGGTGCAGCGCGAGCAGCCGCCCGCGCGAGCATCTGCTCCACGCTGACAGACAGCACACATAGGACATGTCGTCCGGGAAGGGTACCTGGGAAGCACCTGATGGCCGAGGCTGTGTCTTCTCTCCAGTCAGCTCACGGTGGCCTTCACCTCGCAGCTGTGCTGGCTGTGGCCACCGACAGCTGAAAGCCCAGTGGGGTGTGGTGGGAGAAGGCAACACACGCGGTCAGCAGCAGCCCCAGGACAGCTGAGTAGGAGAGGCTGCGTGAGCCTGAACGGAGCCGAGCTCCCGGCCAGGGACGGGACAGCGTGGTGTGTACGGGAGCTGCCACCACCCCAAGGGACACCATCCACATGCCCCGCGCCAAACTGCAGCCCATGCACAGGGTGACACCACGACCTCCAGGTCCTCAGCTCCATCACTCTTTCCACAAAGCTCAGTCTCTCCTGCCAAGAAGTGCAGAAAGTGGCCGAGTCCGCAGGTCTCAGCAGCAGCAGGAGCTGTTTCCAAGAGCTGAATGGTACCAGTTTCTGTGAAATTCAGCAGCGCTGAACCGCAGCTCCACAGCATTCGCACGCACGCCACGACAGGACGGTACAGCTGGGTTAGGACTAAATGCTCCCCATGGCAGCAGAGGCCTGGAAGGTGAAGTCTCAGCCCGGAGGGCCAGGGCCGGCCCGGGACAAGCAGCACTGTGTGAGCCAAGCCTGACACCCCTCTTGCTCTTCCCGGTGAACCGCAGCCTCTCGGCAGCATCTCCACGTGATTTAAGCAAACACACACTACAAAGTTTTTAAGAAATCTTCCACGAACTGTTGTTCTGAGTTTCAGGTTGCTTAACCCAGAAGGCTGGTCCTGCAGCTGAATTTAGTCAGAATTACCAAAGACCCCTCTGCTGACCTGCAGTAACGCTCGAGGAACGTCACTCAGCTCCATCCCCCCAGGGGCAACCGCACGGGTGTGACACTCTGTGGATTAATTTGCAAAGTGAAATAAACTGAAACTTCTCTGCCCGTTGTAACTCGGAACATCACAGAGTACTGCAAAGATGCTTAAAAGCTCTGTTTTGAATGCTGGCACTGAAGAAAAGAGTGACCTCCCTCCCTTGCACATGTAAGGGTAACAGTGACCTGCTGCAGACCACGCTGCTGCTGGAGACCCCTCCTGCATCCCCACGGACAAACTGGCCTGGAGGGCAGGCAGCGCCCGCACTCTGCACCCGATGCTTCGCCCCGTCTGTCGCGGGCATAGCGAGGGCCGCGGCCACCGCAGCAGCCAGCAGCTGAACTGACCCAGTTTGCCCTCCCTTAGCTGCAAGGCCTTTCTGGAAAGTTTATCCTCGCCCAAAGGAACAAACCTGTTTGGAGCTGATTTCAGGGTTTTTTCCCACCTGTTTCTTCCTGCGGCTCAGGGAGGAAGGTTAGCTTTGGAGCGGGTCAGAATTAGCACATTAGCTCCAGGGGAGATAGCTGCTCCCCCCTCCCATCACAGAACATCGCTCGCCCTTAGTTTGTTTTTTCCCCGACGCGTAAAGGAGCATCGGAGGGACCCGAGACAAAACAAAACAAAAAGGTAATTTGTCATATTTTGACTCAAGTAAAGAAAGATATGCAAAGTATTTAAGTTAAGTTTCACCCTTTCATAGAAATCACACAAAATTACGGGGGAAACCTGCCAAGACAACGGGCATCGTGTTCTCCGTAGTCTGCTGACCAAATACCCACAGCAGAGGACAGACTGAAGTACGGCTCTGCCTCCCAAAGCTAACGATGCTCTGTCTGTGTTTCTCTGTGAATGCTCGGGCGTGTCAGAGTAGTGGATTTCATGTTTTCTTTGCAGATTTCTAAGCTCTTAGGAAGGGATGTTTTCAATTAATAGGCAGAGATAAAAACAAAGTCTGAAACTGGCTTTAAATGTCCAGAGAGTAAAACACCCCAGAAAACAGCATTCATTTTGCTTCTTGGCAGATTCTTTAAAATAAATAAATATTACTAATACCATAAATCCCATTTATTCATCTTTGACACCAAACTGATTTGATTTTACTCACAAACATCCTAGGGTGACAGGTGAGCATCTGGAATTACTGGTGCTATCTGCAGCATGACCAAACCCTGCAGATCAACCTTTTCCCTTCCCTCTCTGCACTAGCCATAAATCAGACGTGAAATAGCAGCCAACTTCATTATGGTTTTACGTCTAAATCTTGATCATTAAAACATTTGACATTTAACAACAAGGAAATGTTCTGCACTGCTCCAAACACCGCAGGAGCCGGGGGGCTGCTGGGTGGCTGCCAGAGACCGCTGGCTCTCACCCACAAGAACAGAGGGAGGTGGGATGGGTTCCCACCTCAGCCCTCCTGCTGGGAACCAGAGGCTGCTCCACCCAGAACCAGCGACAATTGGGCCTGTTGCTACACCACCGAGCAGAGCTGGAGCATCTCTGTCCTCCCCACGGACTCTGTGTGCTCCTCACCCTCATCCTGGGAGAGCAGAGCCGCAGGGGGTGTTTAACCGCAGAGGAGGAGCAACAAGCCCGAGCGTAGCGGTGACGTGCTGGGAGTCTGCAGAGGGGCAGACCTGACGACAAAGCCTCAAAGCCTTCCACGAGCTATTCTGTGACCTGTTTGTGACTGTTGACCACTCACGGCTTAGAAATCATCTGACTTCCAACTTGGTTTAAATCAGTTCTTCTCTGCACTTGGTGGGCAGGGGGACTGAAAAAGTGAGGAGGAAATAAAGAAAAACAGGTTTGGGCTATTAAACTGTAACAAAACTGTTGTCACCTCAGTTCACTGTCCCCTTATCACTTGCTTTTTCCTCCCAGCTCTCCTGGGAGACAGGAGACAGGCCCAGCGGGCAGCATCGTTTGGGGTTGCTTTTCTGTTCGCAGTTAACCAGCAGCACGTCGGGTACGACGTCAAGACCCACAAAGACAGAATATGCGGAAGGGAACCAGCTCCAGCTCTGTGCAGCCACTGCTCCCCCTCGGCGGGGGCTTCTGCAGAACAGGATCAGGCCGAGCGGTCTCTGGGAAGGTTGCCACAAAGAGACCCATAGACCCCATCCCCGTCCCCCTGTGCTCGCTGACCCGAGCCCTGCGGAGACGCTGAGCCCAGCGCCAGTGACTGTGGGTACTGGAGCTGCCCGGGGCTGGCCGGGCAGGAGCTCTCCCAGGCATCAGCGTCACAACCCCTCTGCTCTCTGTACCTTACTTTGACATGTTTCTCAAAAAAAAAAGAAATAGAAAAAGAAAAAAAAAACCCACAACAGAAAAGAGTGGGGAAGAAAAGGAAAAAGTGGTCTCCGTGACATTCAGGGGATTTTCCTTTGTGGACATGCAGAATTTCTATGAATATAGTTTTTTGTAAACATTTTGTAACGATTTTGGTTTCATAGTAACTGTGTTACTTGCTGATCATTCTAGGCCGATGTAAATAAAATTTCCAAAAAAAAAAAAAGAAAAAGAAAGAAAAAATTCTGATTATTTTCCTTTTTAAGACACTGTGATATATCAAAGTGCACAGTTTGCTGTATGAAGTAATATGGTTTTAAATTTTAAATAAAAAAGAATTTCTAGAAAATACTGAAGTTTATGCCTGTTTATACTGAACAATTTGCTGCTTCCTCGTTGAAGTTTTGTACCCGAGCCCAGGCTGCGTAATGACATCCCCGTCTCTCCTGGTAATCGGCCATAAAGCGTCAGTGACAATAAACCCCATCCGCAGGTAACCCCAGACATCTCGGAAGAGCTGCTGGTGCTGCTCACCAGAGGGGACCTGTGTGTTTGGGAAGGGTTGAGATGGGCTTGCCCACAGCCCGCGGAGAGGAAGGGAAGGGCCCCGTTTGCTTCACCTTCGGTCAGAGAGCTGGGGAATGACTCAGGTGGCGGAACTCCCCCGCCTTTGTTCACCTACATAAAGTTTGATATCAGACAACTAATTAAATCCAGGTACATCACAAAGAGCCATCTGCAGAAGCGCTCTCCCAGCCCGGCTCGCCCAGAGGCTGCGTCTGCTTTTCATTCCGGAAAGGTGCCCGAGCCCCTCCGACAAGAGCGCAGGTCCCCGGCGGGCTCCCAGGTTCATAAAAGCTCTGGTTAGCGGCTCTCCCTTCGATGTAAGTCAAAAATCTTATTAGCCTGATAACAGTTGAAAGCACCCTAAAGGCCAATGTTTATTAGTCTGAAATCTTTATGACTTGGCTTTATTATATTGAGGCAGGAGCAAGTGCCTGTGTCTCCGGGATGGGAAGTGTGGGAGCGATCGGAGCTGTACCATCCGAGGCCACAAGAAACTCTGCAGGCAGAGGCAGCACCCTGGGGACAGCTCACCCAGCTCTGGACTCCTCTCAAGCCCTCCCCTCCATCGCTGCACGAGGCGGCATCGCCCTGGGAAGGTGCGCAGGGCTGAAGGGCAGCATTTCAGGCTCTGTCGCTGTGCGTTTATTAAATAATCCCCAGAAGTTGCCATTTCCTGTACACTGAGATTTAAAAGATGATTCATTCCCATTTTAATTATTTTTAAGGGTCAC
Source organism: Ceryle rudis (assembly GCA_033439905.1). NCBI lineage: Eukaryota > Metazoa > Chordata > Aves > Coraciiformes > Cerylidae > Ceryle > Ceryle rudis. The sequence goes on from JAAGNO010008000.1 coordinate 4,788, forward strand.
CCTCATAAATCTCTCTCATCTCTATTCACTCGGGCCCCCTGGAAAACCGCAGCTTTGACGTCTCTGCCAAGAAGAGACTTTCAGAGCAGAGCCGAGTCTCACTTTTATATTCCAAACCCTGATCAATATGCAGAGAACATGTCAAAAAGAAGAAATGGGGAAAAAAAGGTAAAAGCAACTGATGCCTTTGCAAAGCCTCCTCTACATTGCTCAGGATGCGAGACCTGCTTCTGGGAACGAAATCCCTTCCCACGTGCCGAGGGCTGCAGCGAGGGAACGGCTGCTCCCGTCGTCCGAGAACAGCGCGGGGCAGGACAGGGCAGCGCTGGCTGACCCCGCACGGCAAAGCTCCGTCTGCACTGGAAATGCCAGCAACTGTCAACATAAATCGTTACCACTGATAACGCGAGGCAGCAATTAACCTTGTCAGTCAACAGATCACCCTTTACTGACTGTGAACCCCATCGCAAAGCTGCCAATCATGCTACAAATGAATAATTAATCAGACAACAGATTTCCCTCATAAAAAAGGAAATCGGTTCCCTTTGAGCACCAATTAGTCCCTCTGGGCAAAGGAGGGATGAAATCAGGAAGGGTGACTGAGGCAACTCTGCCCAGCCTCCCACCCCCCTGCTCCGTCCCGGCACCTTTAGACAGTTTGGACTTTCAGCTCAGCAGAGAGAACAGTTTTTAACTTGTGTTTCTTTCAGCAAAATCCCCCTTTGAGGGGGTAGCTGTCCATCTGCAGGCAGGTGCGTTCCCGACCCTGGATGGCAGAGCTCGGAAGCAGCCAGGGCGCAGGAAGGAAGGACAGCGACACGAACCACCACCACCACGCCTCCCTTGCGCTCTTGATTTCTACAAACACCAACTCTCTTCTCCCTCAAACAAAACCGAACAAAAACTCTGCCGCTCAGGAAGGACTCGGGCAAAATTGGACCTAAGTGTTTTCATAAGGAAATTACGCATGATTTTCTTAATGAAAATTTGGGGATGTAACAGAGAGAATGAGGGCAGCAGGAAAGCAGCTTCTCCGCTAACGTGCTACATGGTGGGTTTAAGAGACCGAGAGCCGGTCACTACACGTCAGAAGCGGGCACGCATTGTTAGCGTACAGACCGCCACAACCACGGAAACAGGGTCTGCAACTGACTACACAGAAGAAAATAGCTTTCCACTTGAAAAAGACGTTGGCTTTCAGGCATCGAGAGCCTTTCAGGTTCTCAATGGGATTTTCAGAGGTTGTATTCTCATCATCCCGAGCTCGCTGAGCACGCCAGGGGAGCACAGCTCGCACCACCTCCATCTCTTGTTCCACAGATGAGAAACTGAATTGACTTGCACCAGGGGAAGTCAGGGGGGAGCAGTGGAGCCTCCTCCAGAGACCCCACCACTATCCCCCCACTTCCAAGGGGAGCGCAGTGGGAAAGGGACAGGTTGGGCCCTGCAGCACCAGAGGACAACATCACCAGGAGGTGAAACCCAGCAGAAAAGTGAGCTCCCAGCTCCCAGCAAAGCAGCCGGCACGGAACAAAACCTACACTGAGCCTCTGCTGGACACCCAGCTGGAATCCAAACTCGCCTGTGACATTTGGAAGAGTTTAGTGACATTTTCCTTCAGGAATCTCCACATCTGGTATTTTCAGGCAGGAACTGAAATATCAAACCAGCCACAGGGCCAGTGTTGTACGCTTACATTCTGCTTTTAACTAGAAAAACTGTGATTGTGGCTCGGAGAGCTACGCATCGCGTGGGAGCTCAGCTAAACTGGGGCAAGGAAACTGAGCAGAAGACACCAGACAACGGAAAGCCAGCCCTGTCCTACCCAGAGGAACAAAGAGGGGAGGAGAGCAGGAGAGCCTGGTCCATCCCCCATTGTGCCCAAGAGCTGCTGCTCAGAGGGAGATGGGGGAGCGCACAAGGATGGTCTGTACAATGTGAGAGAGCACCGAGGACGGGCCAGGACTGGAGCAGGATCGGTCCCCGTTGCCAGCCCGAGCAGGAGCAGCTCAGCGGGAGGTGTCAGTGCTCAGGGACATTTCCCGAGCAGAAAGTGCTGAGCAATTTGCTGGGGCAGACAGGGTGCTGACACCTTTTATTTTAAGTAGTATCAATGGTGCTATTTAGCAGGCTCTGAACACCGACTGAAAGCGTGATCTTAGTAAACAAGAACTCTTTTGGCAGCGCTGAAGTAACATATGGGCTCTGCATATAATGTGCCTTGAAATGGTTTTCGTAGATTAGCAAAGTGACGGTGATACAGCCGATCCTTCACAACCCCGACGACGCTCCGCACTGGCTGACAGGAGGACCAGGTCTAGAGAGGCTCCTTTTCATGGACATTAAAGGGAAGCAGGCGGAACCAGAACACGATCTCCAGCAGAAGGGAGAGGGACATCATTACAGGAAGAAAGGGGACACATGGCAGAGTGCAGGGTCAGATGAATCACTGCAGAAAAGACCAAAAGCGTGCTGCAGGAAGATTTCAGGCACAGACCATCCCATCCTTTTACTGCTTTTTACCCTTCAGCACTAGATAGCTCATTTTCATCCTCCCCTGCTGCCCAGAATCTCTTTCCATTTTCTACATGCACGCTGTTTACTCACTTTATGGCTTTTTCCTCCATTACTGTGTTTATCTTTCTCCCTGTGCTTTGTTGGACACACCATTCACTGCTTCTTTACAACAAAGTGCCTGCTACGCTCCGACGGTGAATTCTGCTGAGGGAGGTTTAGGCTGCTGCTGACACTGTTGTCACTGCGGGTGTCATTAACCACAGAGATCTGCACCATTTCCACAGTGGGTGGCAGCTCCCTGCGCCCCTCTGTGCTGGGCTGGGGGTGCCGAGGAGCCAGCCCATAGGGTATCCCCACGGGTCACTCTCCTGCAGGGCTGCGGAGCAGGATCAGGGCACTTGCCCCCCTGGGATGCAGCAAGCAGCAGACCCCCTACCCCCTGGGAGAGCCCTGCTGCTCCCAGCTGCCTCCAACAATTCCGGTGGGACAGCACAAGACGTGGCAGTTCCCCAGCGCTCTGGTGGCTGCAGCACGCAGACCTGCCCGGGCTCTCATCCCTCCTGACAAGATGCTGCCCCCCCACCCAGGGATGGCCAGGTCAGTGCCTGGGATCTCGCAGCCTGCAGCCCTCACCATCCCACACCCTGGGGGGTTACCGGCCTGTGAGGACTCGTCTGTCCTCTCTCGAGACACAGAACGGGCGCTCCCCGAGCCAGAAAAGCTTTGGAGGGAAGGTGAAAAGACTCGGGTTGGAGAAGACTTCAAGTTGTGAAAAGGGAATGGGTTTTATTCCAAGTATTTCAGCAATACTGCTCTCCGTTTTTGTGGCCTAGCTAAAACTGCTCTGAGACACATAATTAAAGTGCTTAAGAAGCATCTGTCATTATTAAAACAAAGTCACTTTGCAGTTTTACTATTTTGCTGCAGTTTCATTATCTTATGCAAATGACCTGCCGATTCCCTTCTGCCGTGTGGGCTGCACGGGGAGAAAAGCCCCTGTGAGAAAATTTATTACCAGCCTCTCACTCTTGAGATTATCAATTGCAAATGAAGGAGCATAAATACATCTTCTTTAGCTGCTTATGTCACATTAACGAATATGCTCCAAGCTAATGGCTTTGCCATTCTTGTCTGCTCAGATGGGAGCAGAGCGTGCTGGGGGAGGACTCCCTTCCTTCACAGCAGCGTTAGAGAGGCTTGAGGAGCTGGGTGTTCAGCAGCAGGTTGTTACTACAATGCTAATCCCGATGTATCCTGCAGACGATCACGCAGCTACAGTAGGTGATACGATGGGAATAGTTTCTCTTTTAGCATGAATTCTGGTCCACTTGATGCCCTGCTACATAATCACACCCTGCAGCCCTGCTCGCGTTGCTGCCTTTATGCCTCCTTCATAGACACACGTCTAAGTTTCCAGCTTGCTTTGCTGCCCTGGTGCTGTCATGGCACAAACTACACGTCATCTCTAACCTCAAACCTCCTTAAAGGTGCTGAGCGTGCCAGGATCAGCTGTCCCTGGCTGCTCCTGGATGAGAAGAGCCTCGCAAGCACATGGAGCAAGCTGTGGGCAGCCCCTGTGGCTGGACTGCTGGGGCCCCCAGAGAGGCCCTGCTCCCCTCCTGGCTGCAAATTCCGCGTGAACATGAGCAGGGTCACTGCATCTGTGGGGCTGGGAGAGCTGAACGGCTCTGCCTGGACATATCAGATGCCTGAGCACGAGGGATCATCACCCAGATTGCTTCTGGGCTGAGCAACCCTGCGGAGACTGGAAAAATTAAATGTCTCTGCTGCATTTTTTCCTTCACATAGAGCTATAGAAGAGCACGAATGATCTGCACTACAGATCCTTACCCATCCGCAGGGCAGGACTGGGCTCAGACACGACACACCTTAGCCATCACCCACACTCAATGCTACGGCCACACCTTGTCATCAGCGTCCCCAGCCTCACCCTGCAGAACCGGGGGGGAACATCTGCTAAGGTGCTTTGCAAGCCATTACAGGTGCCCTTGTCACTGTCACCAAACCTCCGGTAGCGTCTGACTTCAGTAGTGGCCAAAGAACAGCAGAGAGCAGGCAGTTAGCTCAGTGGGCTGGCCACGGCCACTGCAGCCGAGCGCTGGAAGGGAGCGCGGTTGACAGGCTGCCCATGCCCAGCCCCACCGCCGGCTGCAGCCGGGCTGCCAGGCGCCCGCTCCCCGTTCCCTGCACGTGCTGCCGGTCTCCTCCCCGTGCCAGAGACCCCAGCGAAGGCTGAGGTTCGTTTTCTTTAGAGCACTTCTAGCAGACAGAAATGGCGGCTAACGCTGTGCAATCCAAAGCTGGCAGCCAGCGAGCAAACAGCCCTCACAAGTGGGTAATTGATGCTATCTAGGGCCAGTTTATTCCAATCAATACAGCACTCTGCACATCGGTATTCACCACGGCTCGCGGCTGTTCCAGAGGGTTAGAAAATGTTATTATCCAGACAAACCCCTAATTCCAACAAATTCGATTACCCAGGCAAATGACAATAACACAAACAAAACCGTCTGAGATTCCGGCTCGCTCGTTGGTGGGTTTATTTCTTTTTTTCTCTCAGGATTTACAGTGCACGCTGTGGGCGCATTGGGTTTAAAAGCAGTTTGGGAAGAACAGCCCCTGGCATCCCCCTCACACAAACCCACGATTACCCCAAAGACTCCCCTCCAAAGACCTGCCCGGAGGGGCTGGCCCCTCCGCACTGAGGGAGGCTTTTCCTCTGCCTCTCACCTCTCTCAGCCTCGCCTGCAAAAGGCAGTCCTGTCCAGTGAGTGCTCCAATCTGGACCTAAAGAGCTATGTAAATGACCATGAATGTTAAATACGAGATTTGGAAAGCTTTTGAATTTGCTCTTACTCCCTTTAGGCTCCTTTCACAGTAGATGCTGATAGCTAGACAGGTCTGGTAAACAGATTTGCAACCGTGAATGTTTCCTAGCGCAGTGCAATTCAGGTGGATGCTGTAGAATGGCCCCAGAAAGTAAAGCTGGAATTTTTATTTCTCTCAGAATCGAGGTCTGAGGAGACAATCTGGACTAACTCACCAGTGGCCACACGCCAGGTGACTTCTGTGTGGAAGCACAAGGACTGAAATTTCAATTTTCACACCCAAGGAAGCTGTCACGGCACCCCTTTGAAATGAGCGACCGAGCAAGGATGATTGATGAAGTAAACAACAAAGCCGGGTGGAGAGGGCAGTGTTGCTATTTTTCATGGGGAGAAAACAAAAGTTAAAAATCATTTTCATTACAGAGCCTCAAATGAAAATTTAAAAAACAATCTGGAATTGTTTAGATTTCCTCAGAACGCAGGGGTGAGAGAAATGCCACTTTACCTGCCAGGGCTGCAGGGACCCACGGCCTGAGAGCTCAGCCTCTCCGCGCAGTCCCCCGCCCCGAAAAGACAAGAGCTCTGGCCGAAGCTGCTCCGAAGCAGCTCTGCCGGGCTGGCCGGCCCCGGGCACGCTCCCCACCTCGCAGCTGCTGCCCCGGCTTGCCCTGCGCTCGCCGCTCTGCTCGCCCCAGGCTCTGCGGCTGCACCGCTGCCATCCCGGCCCCCGGTGCTCCCCTCCCTGAGGCGACATCGCTCAGAAATGCTTTTTTTCCTGTGATGCGCCAGGACACGTAAAAAGGCCTTTCCGAGGCTGGTGTCGGGCCCACGGCAGGGTCCAACGAGGCCATCAATAACCCAGAGCAGCTGCTCCGAAAGAATTCAGCTGTTCAAAGATGGAAAAGTCCATTAAGTTTATTGCATGAAATGTTGGACATGGTTTAGACAGAGGATCACTGCCAAATTATATAAACTACCAAAAATCTGCCAAATGAAGGAAGCGGAGGCAGGACAGGGCATTTTTAAACTGACATCACCCCCGGAGGGAAGAGAATATCCATTTATCTTGCGTTGCTATCAAGAAGCAACAAGTCTGGTGACATGTGCAGAGCCAGTGCTGCTATTCCACGGCTAGTTTAGAAGAGCAGAGCCTCTAAAAGACTTCTTAAAGGGCTTTTTTTTTACGCAGGCAAAGAGCAAGTTAAGGTCATAAAATGCTAAAGAACATAACGTGTAGACCCTCTATTTACTAACAACAAGACCACCTCAGAACTCAGCGTTGTTTCTGGAGCTCCAGAACCACGCTGTACCACCAACACTGTCATCTGTGCTTGGAAGAGGCTTTGACTCATCAGATTCCCAGCACCAGCAGCTCTTCCCCAGCCACAGCACAGATGTGCATGAGCAGGCACAAAACTCTGCTTGGTTTTATTTTATCCAAACTTTTCAGAGTGCGAAGGAGATTCTGCTTGGAAACAGCTACACAAAGATGAGCAGAGACACCTCCAGGCCAAGCTGTACAATTAACAGCAACAAAGAGCACAGTCTGCAACTGCCGGCTAACGTGCAACAGCCACCCTCTGCAAGGCCACCGACACAGCTCTTGCCACGGATGAAGCCAGGGAACCTCGGGGACCTTCAACGCCTGGGAGCTCCTGCAGCTCAACAGCCACCACCTCCCCGCCGCCCCCCTCCCCCCGTCCCCCGCGGCACCAGTTCCCCCAGGGCCTCCCCGAGTGCGGCGCCGACGCCCTGCGCTTGGCCTTGTGCTCCTACAACGTCCACGGTAAGGTGGAGGAGAAGGTTCATCCTCACCTTGGGGTGTCCCTCACCCTCCTGGAGGAGCCACCTCCTCCTCGACCCGTCCCCTCTTCGGCTAGGTGACGACATCCGATTGGACGTGACCACGTTGTTGAGCTACCGACGCTTCTGCAACAAGGTCTGGAACGCCATCAAGTTCGTCTTGGCCGCCCTTGGACCTCAGATGGACCTTCAACCACCAGAGGAGGTAGCAAAAGTTGAGGCTCGGTGGAGATCAAGGAGAAGAAGCCACCATTTCGGTGACCTTCTCCCATTGGTGCGTTGTCCTCCCTGGGGGAGATGGTTCCTCAGCAGCCGATGGCCCGCTGGGTGCTGAGCCGGCTGGCGCAGGCGGTGGGCGAGTGCGGGCGGCGGATGGAAGCCCTGGAGGTCCACGGAGCGGTGGCCGCCGTCCACCACTTCTGGTTGAGGAGCTTCTGCGACGTCTACTTGGTAGGTGGTGGCCTCGCGACCGTTTGTCCCGTGATGGGTTCTGTCCAGCTGGAGTCACTTGAGGTTTCAGGTCTGCTGCAGGTCATGGAGGGCGTCCTTCTGTCCGTCCCACCCAACCTCTTGGAGATCCTTGACCTTTGAACCCAACCCGTCTTGAGGTGGTTGGTGGTGTCCATCTGTCCATCCACCCCCAGGTTTCTTGGAGCGTTGACCTTGGTCTGCTCTCCTGAGGGTGTCCATCTGTCCGTCCCACCCAAGGCCACTGAACCCAACCCATCTTGAGGGTGTCCATCTGTCCATCCACCCCCATCCAGAAGGTCTCCTTGAGCATTGACCTTGATCTGCTCTCCTGAGGGTGTCCATCTGTCCGTCCCACCCAAGACCACTGAACCCAACCCATCCTGAGGTGGTTGGTGGTGTCCATCTGTCCATCCACCCCCATCCAGAAGGTCTCCTTGAGCGTTGACCTTAAGCCACCCTCTTGACCGTCTCTATCCTTCTGTCCCACCCA
>JAAGNO010008001.1:0-41993 GCA_033439905.1 Ceryle rudis
GTTTCCAATATTAATAATTAAAAAGGCCCTTGGGGAAAAAAAAAAAAGGAAAAAAGGTACCATTCTTTAATCAAAACATAGTATAAATTTTATTAAACAGATACAATCCTTTCTGAAAATGAATTAATACATGGATTCTAACACTCCTAACAGCTGTGAATAGACTTCAGTTCTTCAAATACTTGGACTATGTGCTTAATTTGCTCCTGTGAGTGAGGGGTTATACAATATAATAGATTAAATTTCTATGGACCATTCTAATCTGTTTTGTAGAAGATCACAGGAGAGAGTGAGGAACTCTCTTTATCATGTTGTGATCAAAAGCACAATAAAGTAGAAAATTTGCTGTGAACTTAGGCTTGAAAACTAATTTGTTGGTATGTTTGTTTCCTCTCTTTTCTGCAGCTGTTCAATTACAAACTGTTACTGCTGGTCAGAAAACCAAATATCTTTTCTCTAGGGTAGCTCCATTGTACTACAATGTTTGAAGATTTGGTTTCTTTTATAATTGGAATGAAATATTGATTTTAATTTTTTTAAGGAATTCTACCACTCCAACTGAATAATAGCTGAACGTGCTCATGTATGTATGCACTGTGTGTTTAATATATGGATACAGTAATGATACAAACCTGAAAACAAAATTAATTACAATTACAGAGGCAAAACATTTTTTTAATCATACAGAAGAGATGAAGTAATGGTTTGTTAGAAACAAAATGAGAAAATTATAGACTTTATTGGATTTTCTTGTTTGCTTTTTATCAGGTCTGTTTAAGTTTTATGAGAACAAAGAAACTTTGAGGGGGAAAGAAATACTTGTAGACTGGTTACCAAAACCTGGATTATGGCCCTTTGAGAAGTCACCAAGTCCAGTCAGTCAAGTCTAGCCCTTCAGTGAGGGAGGACCCTGTGGCCATGTGTGGGACAAGGATGGCTCAGCTCAGCTTTGGCAGCTATAATGTTAGGATGGGGGTCTTCGCAGGCACCAATGTTTCTCATGCACAGCGTGCAAGGGGATACTGGCTTCATTTATTATCATTGCATGCATGTGTAACTAAGTATCTACTGGTCATCTGTGTATTACCTACGAGAAGAAAACGCATCTGCAATGACAAACACTGAATTGTCTCATTTTGAGTGTTTCTCCCCTCAGTGGAAATGATGGATTTTGTTTTTCGTCTCTTCATACAGAACTATCTGCTATTTTGAGCAAATTAAGAAGATAAGTTGCTACTTACAAAGTAGGTCACTATTGCTCTAGCATAAATTGCAGTAGCTTTCTGGGAATTAGCGCTGCTTTCCCCCTTTGCTTCACCAACAACCTGTTCTAGTGTGTTTAAATCTTCTGTTTGCTGCTGCTGCTGCTTCTCTTGCTGTGTACCAAGCGCTGCCTAGCTGAAGCCCACTGCTGCGGGGCCGTGCTGCCAAAACACAGGGTGCCTTGCGGCACCTAAGCCTTGGCACAGCACATCAGAGTAAACGGCGTCTTGCAGCTGTTTCCATAACAACATACTTGTTAGAAAATATTTGCTCCACTTTCACAATTGTCGTTTTGCTAAGAATTAATTGATATCAATTTTTTTTTCTCCTCTTTGTGTTTGAGAGCTTTTTACAAGTAACCCAGAAATGTTTATGGGACAATGCAGCATCTGAGAACATTGCAGCTGACTGTGGCCTACTGTGGATTTGGGCTGGTGAGGAGCAGGAGCTGGTAAAAAGCTCTGTGGCTTTGGTTCGAAGGTGGATCACATCCTGATCTGCTCTTTAGAGCAATCCTGGGGAACAACTATATTGATGGGTCTGGAAGCAGTGAGCATTATGAGGGGCGGGAGAGCAGGGAAGGAAGGGGCTGTGAGATGGGCATAGCTTCAGGTGGCCCTTTGCTGACAATCTCTGCCAACAAACCCAGTTGTCAGGTGTCCTCAAAACTCTTACTGCCACCCCAAATAGCATAGTGACCCATGTCAATCCTCACAAGTTAAATCCCTGCATTAGGAAATGTACTGTTGTAGTCCTGTAACAGCAAGTGCATGCTTCGCTATAGTTTTGTAATCTTGGGCTGTTTTGAAATAATCATGGCTAATAGTGTAAAGGATGGTTATGAAAGATTGTGAATTCTAATTTTTAAGAAATAAAATTCCTGGAATTCAACTGGTGATACAATTATTCAGTTTTATAAATCTTTTTGGAGCATTTTTAACATTATTTTAATAGAGGAAATGCTGATGGTTTCCTATCTGAGGTGTGAATACAGACTTGTAAAGAGCAGGCCAGACTTCTGGCCATGGCAGCATTTGCCACTGTGGTAACTACTGTCCCGCAGCATATTATTAGTTTAGCCATATTTTATTATCTTGATCTATTCCGCTAGCAGAACACACTCATATGACTGAAAGCCAAAATGTGTTTTCCTGCTCTGTTTGGATTATTTTATATTGTTCCCACTAGTAGGGCATCTGTGTGCCATAAACACCACAACTAGCATCTGTCATTTGTCATGGTAAGGGAAACCAGTGTTTGTCACCGGTGTAAATAAGGGACCAAACACAACAAAATTACTAACTCAAGATCTTTTGACAGAGCTGAGTGCTGTTGCAGTTATTGCAGGCCATTCAAAACAGGGGTTACTGAAGTGTTTGAGTCCTTGTTTACTGTGGTTCATCTTTCAAGCATTATGAAAAGTCTCTTATCTATGAGGTGTTAATCCAGAGTGACAGAGTACAAGAGCACCTCTAGAGCAAAACTTCAGCCTTAGGGGACCAGGAACAGTTGAACGGAGCCTTGCTGCTAAACAGGCAATAGTATTTTGCCACTAGTTCAAGGGAAGAAAAATGTGTAAATTGGAGAAAAAACTAGTGACAGTAGAAAAATATGCTCATTTGAATGAAGTGGGGTTTGCAGGCTATCATTGTTTACATTGAATAGGTGATTTATGTAAAGACCAAAGGAAAGAATTGTTCATATTTTTTAACATCCTGGAAGCACGTTTAATGCTGAGGAGTGGCTGTTCTTACTGTAGGAGTTTTCACTAAAACACTGTAGATCTTGCAAAAGACAGAAAAATTTGACTGGAGGAGAATAGATCTTTGGTAGTGTCATTGCACCTCCTGTGCAAATACTTTCTGAAGATGGTCTGAGACATGTGTAATTTGATATACACAATGAGCTAAGTGAATACTGACCAACTGAGGAAGGTGGATGAAAAGGGCACAGATCAATTTGATAATAATTAATTTGCTTAATGTCAGTCTTGTGCTTTTAAATTTGCTCATAGAGAATTTTTCAATTATGTTAGGATTGCTGCGAGAACTCTGGAATTAGAGAAGATGTATTTGAATTGATGAACTGCCTAACATGCACGGGGACCATCTTTTGCTCATTTCTGCATATCATATGGTTTATATAGGCTGAGCCAGTTACAAACTTTAAAACTTTTTACATGGTAAGAGCTTTGCGCTTGGCTTAAAAGACAAAAAGATGGGTTCCTGAGCACAGGGTTTCAACTACGCTGAGCTGTTTGTGGTTCTTGATAAAGTGCTGAGGAAAAGGTGTGAGCTCTGCTCTCCCAGGCCGCCTCTGTATTCAGAGCTGACCTAGCAGCAGCTTTCTATGTTTTCACTAAAATTCATGTGTGGAAAAGGGCTGCGGGGAAATGTCAGGAGGCAGTTCTGCAGGAGACTGTGGCTTTCTCCGGAAACTTGTCTCCGCTTTGTCTGGGACGCCATGGGCTGCCAAAGTGTAACGGCAGTGCGGGGGAGGTGATTTTCACTTTCTGTGGAAATAGATAAATAAAAATGGTGTTCTTATTTGATTATTATTTTTTTAGCAGTGCATTGACTGTGTTAATAAGTGTTAGAGCTACATAACCCATTCATTTCCCTTTCTGCAGGTACACTTTGGAAAATTAATCAGGAGTAAGTGAAGCAGCAGCTTTCAGAAAAAGTTTAGAAGAAACAAAGGACATCCTTTAAAACAAAATACTACTACTAATAGTATTTGAAATATGCATGGCATGAATTTGCATTTTTATGTAATGTGAAAAACAAAGGGCTTTTTGTGAATTCTTTTGGGACTAGGTTTTCTTTTGGGACTAGAGTTTTTTTTGGGGGGGTTTATTTACCTTTTGTCTTTCAAAATAATAGGAACTCAAATGGGGGCCTCTAAACAGTGCTAGATTTAGGGGCATCCAAGCTTACTTCAGAACATGGAATTTCTGTTCACTTTTGCTGATTTGAATTTCTGAACATGGGATTCTCAGTCTTCTGTTGAAATCTCATCTTATATTCAAGCCCCCTGTGAAATAATTTAATTTTTATGCCCAGCATTTGTGCTTAGAAGCACATCACCACCTATCCCAGACCTAGTTAAGACAATAATTTAATGAGCCAGACTTCCCCCCTCAAAGCGTAAGGATGCTACTATCAGTTTTATATTTCATGATATGCACCTGACTGGTTTTTTAACTTGAAAATGCCCTCTTACAAAAATCCCATATCTTATTCACTAGTGATTTTTATCCATTGTGGAGTGTCATTTTCCTCTTTCTCTCTTCTTTCCAACCCCTTTTCCCACCCTTCCTCTTCTTTCTCCCCTTTGTTCTACACCCTTTTTATATTTTGTATAGATTTCCCTCCCCTATGACATTTTTACCATTTTAAAGCATAAAATTGGGCCTCTCTCCTCTTTCTGCAGCTGCGACCCCATCCCCTGCTGTACCAAATTGACACTTCTGTGAGCAGTGGCTCCAGTCAGTCACTTGAAGGCTGCTGCTTTCACAAGTGTTGATTTAGTGCAGCAGGGGATGATGTGCCAGCTGTAAATCAGGCAAAAATAATAATAATATCCCCCCCCGAAAAGTCTTATAATAAGAGAGGGAGAAGAAAATGGGGGTGGGGAGAAAAGGTAGGAAGGAGAAGAGGGTAGGAAGGGGACCAGAGGTCTCTGCAGGGCTGCGGGGCACCTGGCTGCCCAAGGGGCAGCAGATTAAGTGGGAGAGAGGCAAATACTTCTCCCCCCTCCATCTCACTGCTTACAGGAAACTCCTGTGACTCATAGGTCAGAGCAGCAATGCCTCAGTGCACTGAGGTTTTGTGTGTTTACCAAACTGGAGAGTTATTTTGGGATAAAATCCTGGAGGCAGGGGGTGGAGGAATTAAGATATGACTGAAGGGAGTGAGGGGCACCTGTGCTGTAGAGTTACATAACACTTGGAAACCACATTTTTTGGACAGCAAGATATTAATTTTTAAGTTCGATATTTTTATGGTCCATGGGTGTATAGGCTGAATTTCTTAGAAATATACAATGTACATTAGAAATATACAAGTAGGTTGTTATTTATAGAACATAAATGGAGAGTTCCTTCTAAACCAGCCCTGATCTACCCTCAGTAATGTTACTACAGAAAATAGAGAAATACTTCTCAAAGTAAGTTCGGTACCCTTTTTTTGTTGTTGTTGTTTACAATTCAGCGTGACAGACCAATATTCATTAGCAGTGTTCAGAGTGAGCTGGGTTAAACTAAATAGAAATTAGGGCAGGAAGATGTGTGGTTTTGATCAGTGATCAGGATAGTATCTCTAAAGTAATGTAGTCTGTCCTTGTCAGTGGAGACTTGAAAGGTGCTAATACATGTGTGATAAACATTATTATTTGTTTAGAATTGATTATACATGACATCTGTGAGGTTTGTGTTGAAGTATGGAAGTTTTCAAAGACTGTTTGTAAGCCCTTTTCTTATAAGTTTATTTTAGACCATAGGTTTTGGTTGTCTTTAAATTAATGGGAAATGAGGACATATTAAAATTAAGCATGTACTGGAAAACTGGTAGATTGAAGTCATATTTGGCAGGTCTTGGGAAAAACTTCCATTGTCTAAAAACCATCTGCTTTTCAGCATTTAAAGAGATACTTTCCAATAGGCTTTCACAGTGATCACCTTTGTAATCTTGTTGTTCATCATATTAATTGAAGAAGCTCCTTTCTGATAACCTCTGGCTGTTCAGGATGTGTTCCCAAAGCCTCAAAGGCTGAATAAACTTCGAAAGAGTAAAGACATAATAGATCATTCAGTCCATTTTTCTGCCAATGTAGGATTATTTCACAGAGAACATTTTTTAGTGTTAGGTCAACTTTAGTTTTTAAAATCCCAAGTGAAAGCTTCCATATCTCTTTGGAAGACTATTTTGCAGGCTAATACATCTGGCTGTCAGGAAGATTTTCCCGATACTCTGTTGAGCTTAAGCTTTTTCTTTCCATTATTTCTAGTTACATCCTTTTCCCTTGATGGCGTTACGCACTTCAAATACTTATAGATTATTATAGTTTTCCCTTAAGAAATTGTTCTTGAAACTTTCTTCAGTTGATCAACAGCTTTCTGTTTTTGATAAACGCACCTAAAACCTTGTAGGCTGAGGACTATGCTTACTATGAAACCATATCATAGTCAAATAACTCAGCACAGTATTTTCTTTGAGTCCTTTTTCTCAGTGTCCAGCAAGCATAGGAGATTCTAGATAAGAGAAATCAGATAAGGAGAATATTTCCATCGGCTATTTGAGAAAAGTCCCTTTTCTTTCTGCTTCTCAATCCACAGTCCTGTGAATGGCTGTTGTGAATGAGGAACCCTGGCTGCTACTTCATTCTTTATCTCCTACCTATTGGTGCTCTACTCTTCAGATAGCCTGCATCTTCTTAGTCTTTGTACTTCTTTGTGTGTACTTCACACAAAATTAACTTCATTCTTGTTAAGTGCAACTGCTGTGGGCAGTGTTCAGGGTATTTCCTGGGAAGCAAGAGGACGATGATGCTCTACTCTAGTCTGAGGTCTCATCTGTGAGTCCTGGGCTGAATTTTATCTCCTTACTTAGGAGAAACTAAAATATGTCCATGCAGGCAAATATAGAGAGCTATAGCAAGTTATCAATGGACTTACTACTGTGGATCAGTCCTGTGTTTGTATAGTTCAGGGTTGCAGGAGAGGGGACAGGCCATGCCAGCCCCAAGCACAGGTATGCCAGGTGAGACACAAGCTCTGATTCATCATCCTACAATGGCCCTGTGTGGTGGCTTTGAAATCAGCCAGGGAACTTTTGGGTGTTCTGTCTGGCATGTATGATGTGCACCTGAGGGCATCTCCGCTGGGTAGCACTGGAGAGGCCCAGGAAGGTTTTGGAGACACAATGCAGGGAAGGAGGCCATGGTAGGCACTTGGGGGTGAATCACAATGCAGAAAGTAGTGGTTTTCTACTCAAAGAACTTGAGCCTTTCCTGAGGATTTTTCAGACTGTTAGATGCTCAGTGCTTGCCTAATTGTTCTACCAGAATCAATAGTTAAACTCACACTGATTTCTGTTGACATGCAATGCTTAGGATTCCAGATGTATTGCTGGATTGAGATCTCGTATGTTTTACAGAGCCACAACTGGCTGCTGCCTTCTGAAGTTTTGAGTACAGAGTTTCCCTGAGAAATGTGCAGTGTGGAAAAGCCACTTCAGGTGTCCTCAGAGCCTCTGTAGGTGCCACTAGCTACTAGGCTGATGTTTCTCCATCTGCTTCACAAGGAAAGCCTATGCCTGGTGGCTTATTCCCAAGTCAGTGTTTCTCAAAATGGCAGCTTTCTTCTCTCCTCTTCCTTTTGACTATTCCAAAGCATTTTTCCTGGTATTCTAGATTACATTTGCCTAAGATAATTTGCCTAAGAGAATTTTTGTTTTATTCCTCTTTGCGTGTCTAATTTCTAGATGCTGCTTCGTATAATTTCTGTTTTACTTATGTTTGCAATGTTATTCAGATTCACATCTCCCACAGCTCTTGACAGTGAGATTTACTTCCTAATACAGATAATTCAGTGCCTTATTTCTATATTTAAACTTAAAGAGAATACTTTCAGCTGTATTTCTAAAACAGGTATAAAGAACAGTATTTACTAGCAAGTTTCCTTTAGCTGTTTTTCATTGAGAAATGGAATAAAAAGAGTAATGATATTGCACTTCTGCTGACTACTCTGCTTGACTGATTCACAGGGTATTTGCTCTTAACATGTTGCAAGAGTTAAAAAAAGAAAAAAAAAGTGTCAAACTTTTTTTGGCACCCAGCTACAGTAGATCCTGTTAGAAGAAACATATGGCCTCACACTAACAGTGTTAAAGCACTGCTAAAGTATTGCATGCATGACATTGACAAATTTCCTCCAGGCTTTTTGTTTTCTGTGCTATTAAGCATTCAAAGTCCAGTATTTCATTACCACTGATGATACGGAAAGCCTTATTGACATTCTATCCATCTGTTCATAACATGCATTATTAAATGTGAAGCAACTAGTAGGTAGGAGTGCACTTGCCAGCTGTACAATGAATTCACAGCAGTTTTGTGCCCTCTATGAATTTTCTAGTATTTCAGTTTCTCACCATAATTTGCAATAGGGGTTATTTTATTTCATTTTTTTTTTCTTATTTTTTGGTGCTGCATGTTGTACAGAGAAAAGTTGTTTCAAAAAATTTCTCTATTTCGCTATCCTTAATGTGCAATCTTTAAATGTAGTTTCAAAAAGGCCAAGAGTCTTTTAACATACATGGACTGTTTCTGATATCAGGTCTCACTAACCACAATTTGTTTTCTTTTTTATGTGGTTGTTTTTTGTTTTCTAAGAGCAAACACGCTGCATTACTTATGAACTGGACAATGGGGCCCCAGTGAGTCACCCTATTCATATATTTTTGGAACCCACTGGAATTGGTTTGACTATTTACAGATTATAACAGTTGGTAGTTGAATGTTTTATTTTCATTCCCAGTTGGTACAATATGTTCACAGCTGATGTTAATGGCTTGCCCATTTGATATCACATATGGCCCACTATTTGGGTCTCCTAAAGCTTTCTTTTGTGTTCAGGTTGTTTTAAAACTTTCATATTTAGGTTTGTTCTGTCTACTGGGAAGATGACTATGAAACTCTGAAAACTGGCAGCTGTAGAGAAAATCAAGAATTCTGTTGATAAACATTAAAAGAATTTGGGTCAAAATGCCCAAGAAAGAATAGCTTTATATAAAATTGAATACAAACAAATGCCTTAGTAGATCACCTGAAATTTTAAAAGAAATATCCTTTTGTCTTTATCTTTGAAGCTGTGATTGAATTACCTTCCAGCGTCTTAGCACCATTGAGTGTCATCAGGTCTACTTTCAGCGGGTGTTAGTTGCACTGGAGAACAATGTATGGAGAATTTGTATTGCTCAAATAATTTGTATTTTTATTTGGATATTGCTTTTCTGGTAACGTTTTATGAAATCATATGATCTGAAAAACCAGTAATTTTTCCTTTGGTTTCTAGAACTAAAGCATAGGAAAAGTGAACTAAACCAATAGTAGAACAAACCCCAAAACTGCAAGCCTATCCGAAGTTCTTATCCTATGATACACGAGTGTTTATACTGACTCTAAAACCACTGATAAAGCCACAATCTCATAAAAAGATTATTTCCAAAACTATTGCATTACCCTCTGAGACCTGAAATTCTCATTCATTCATAGGAGGAGATCATAATAGCTCTAATTCCCTGAGAAGTGGGCATTGTATGATAATTGAGCAGGCTAGTACATTAATTGTCCTCCACTTCACCTCTAGATGTTTAACTCCTTATCTAGTCAACCAGCAAACAATAATGCTCACTTATTTGTGCCTTACTGTTCAAATAATTTTTCTAGCTGGGTAATTTATTTGAAATAAAGCAGAATAAGCGTAGTCATGTGGAAGGGACATTGGAATCATGTTAGATTAGCATATTAAATGCCATTTGTTGGTAGGATAGAGGTTTTATGGTTGTATTTTTCAGCCATACAACTTTAGCTGAATAACAGCTATATGATTTTGCATGCAGGAGTATTTCCTTAATTAATGGGATGGATTTAGCAGTTCTTATCACATGGTTACTGCTTTCTTATGGCCTCTCTGTTCTCTCTGATGCTTGTTAGGAGAGCAGGTAAGTGTGTGTTGAAAGTACTGTGTATGCCTGCAACATCTAGCCCCTGTCTCTGGACTGGATGAGGCAACTGATGGTAGCAGAAAGGCTCCGGCTTGTTTAGTTCAAGGTGAAAATGTGCATGTTGCTGGTTTAAAGTCAGCCCCTAGAAGCAGGTTGAAATGGAACTGAAGTAGGAAGCTTTTTCAAGTGAATAAAGACAGTATTCATCCCGGATCACTACAGAGGAAATGAATGTTTTCTCTTCAGGGGAAAAAAAATCCAACACAACTCAACGATTTTGCAAGAGAAACTGGTAGATAAGTAGTAAAATACCCTCCTATGAGCAGTCTCGGGAACTCAGAAAATGACAGTAACACTTTAGCATGCTAAGAAGTTCACCTACCTTAAAATGTCTTTAAAAAGACTGAATATATCAAATTATTAATCATTTCAGCAAAGGATTGGGTGCCTGATGATGTGGTACAAAGCATTCATTAGGCAAGACTTGTTTGAAATGTGGAGAACTGACAGCACCTAAGAGAACTTCAGGAGTTTGCAACAAGTTGCTTCTTGCAACTTAGTAGCTAGAAATGGAAGTTTATGCAGGAAGAATTTGGACTCATTGCATGCTATTTAAATAATGCATTTCTCATAAATAGCAGAACTAAATATTAAGAGCTAGGAACAATACTGTTGAAACCTTATTTTCTTGGTCTTATTTACATAAATCACAAGCCCACAACCCTCCAGGAGCAATAAACCGTGCATTGGCTTGTGCACGTCTAGCAGAACCTGAGTATCGTAATGCAGAAGTGGTCACAATGTGGGTATCCTGTGTATGTGAGCATGTCCCCAGAGGTCCATACACATCATATTTGGGGTGGTTGAGCCCGGTTTAAGGGCACTGTTGTATCCTTGGCATGTTGCTGTGACTAGCTGTGGAAGAGCAGCAGGGTAGTGTGGTGGCAACATTACTGCTTGTCATGGAGGTGGTGTGTCTCGTGCCCGCTCTGATGCCATACCACCATCTCTGGCACAGTCATGGTATGTCCTCTCTGTGCTGGATGGCCTCTCCTCTGCCTTGGCTCTGGCCTCACTGCAGCTTTGGGACAATTGCTGTGAAGCGCAGGATGCTCATGCAAAGGTGTATTTTGCAGTGTATTGTCCATGCCAAGGGGATCCTGTTAGAAAGAGGACTTACACTGACTATGGTCTCTGACTAAAGAGATGTAAATCTAGTGGTGAGTGCTTAATAACATTCACCCTTAAGAATTCAAAGCAGATGAGGACTTGTGATGTTAAAGTTGACATCAAATCTTTGTGGGTTGTCAGACCTATAATGGAAGAGCATGACTGAGAAGAAACATCTTTGTATGTTAGTGCCATAGATTTGGATTGTAAACCTAAACCTGTATTTTATGAGAGAAAACAGGAGGATCAACTGGGTATTTTCTTACAGTGCATGTATAAATAATGCCTTTTGCTTCTATACAGGTTATTTAACCCAATTAAAAATCAAGTCACACGGCTCCAGGGACACTTCTCAGTTAGGAGTTATCCTCACCATTAAACCACTGGTATTCTGGATCACTCCTCAGCATTATAAATAATTTTAAAATCCATGTAGCTAATCTCACTTTATGAGAAGGAAAGTTTTGCTGATCTATTTTTATTTATAGATGTCTAATACAGGCTTTACAGTACCAGCCAAACAATTTTAGGAAGGACGGGATCATTTCTGATTGGTACTTGGAGAATTATGCATTTCCTTGGAGGTTAGATTTTTCCTCATTTGTTAATAATGATATTTTACCACTGAAAACATGTGAGGGCGCCAGCAGAAGCCTCTTCCTTTGGTATTCCCCTTCTCTCTGCATCCATGCAGCAGTGGTGAGTGGCAGTATTAGGCACTGCCCTGCCCTCGGGGGCTCCTTCCAAGCACTGCAGATGCCAAAACCCTGAGCCCCACCGCTGATGCTTCTGTAGGCAGTTTGTGCTTCCTCAGAGGAGTAGCTGTTACCCATCTCAGGCCAGTGCTGAAGCTGTAGGTCAGACCCCTCAAACAGCCATCAAAATTCTGACCCCCCCTCTCTGCCCAACAAATTATTTCCTTTCCAAAGCAACAAGATCTTTGCAGGTCTCCACTAAATATACTTTTTCCTTGTTTCACCAGAGGAAGCACATGAGGCTGAGGCTTGATGAGGAGGAGACCACCACGTGGAAATGGTTTGCTTAGGGCCATTGGCATGCTGTGAAAGCAGAACGTGGGATGAACTTGATGAAGGCGGTCTCATCTCATCTCAGGAAATGACAGATTAGAAAAATAGCATCAGCTTGTAACTTATCAGCTTTAGATATATTTTGGGGAGTCCTTTCTCCTGAATTGGGATTAAATCACATATAGTGTTAACACAGGGTATTCTGCCACAATGTAAATGAGTTGTTAACATGGCACTTCATTGCAATAATAATTCAAAGCTACTAGCGGGCTTGATGGGTCTGCAATAAATGTTTTATTATTTAGGAAAAATATACTCTACAAGTTGCAATGTGCCATGTTCATTCATGCTGTAAATCAACAAAGATCAGCAGACTGAATAGGAAAATGAAAAGCTTATTTAGGAACTGACACAAGCTTTCAGATGAGCAGGGATGGCTGAAGTTAACTGCATTCATTTTTCTTTGCTTGTCACAGTTGCCACTTGAATTTCACTGCTAAAGATTGTGGGTAGTTTTGCTTTATGAAATTATATCTACAGAAACAGTATTTGCATTTATATAGGCTAAGTTATAATAAACCAAACACACCCCCTTGCCTCCACAAACAAACAAACCGACCAGCCAAAGAGAAACTTCAATGTTAAACTAATATTTATCCTTCACTTTTCATATATCTGTATGGGATTCGGCTAAATGGTTCCCACTGGAGGCTTTAAAGGCACGAAACTGGTGACCAAGGGAAATGCAGGAGGGCAGAGCTATGGTTGCCTCTCCAACCTCCTCTCTCCTGTAAGGCTACCCCTGTTCTCAGAGGGATAAACCCAGAGTTTTCTTTAAAAATGTGCTTGATAAGTAGTGAGTGAAGGCACACACTGGCTTGAAGGAGTGGGAAACTGGGAATTAATGTGGTCCTTATGATGTAGCGATGAAGTGCCTGAAGTTGGCTCTGCTACCAACCTCTCTTGTCTCCCTCGACACCTGAAGACCCTCACTTGAATTCTGCAGCATGGAAAATGCAGATGCTGAACACTGAGTATTGTCTTGTCCTGAAAATTACATTTGAACACAGTGTGAAACCCTTTGCAAACTCTGTACATTGACATCCTTAGAGAGATTTGACTACTTTGGCTGATCCTCTCAGGAGAAGGAGTAACCAGGACAAGAAGAGAAGCAATTCAAGATAATGCATCCTGTTCCTGTAGGCTTGAAAAAGACAAGGTTTTTTAAGCTAACTTCAAAATTTACTTTTTTATTCTCCCCAGAAAGGAAAGAACTTGAAAATGTTTTTTAAAGCATTTGCCTGATAATGCCATACCTTTGGCCATCGGTTTCCAAAGAGAAGATGTGCTTTCTGCATGACAGTTCATCTGCCTGATGAGGATAGCAGCAGGGACTGGGCATAGGAGAAGGATGCACCTGGACCAGACTGAGACAGAACCTGCCCTGACGAGTGTGCACAAGCCTCTGACTGCAACACCATTCCAAGAAAGCTGCCTATGAATGGAGGAAACTGCAGGAGAAAAGCCATCAGAGGTTTGTTCAGGTTTGTGCCCACAAACACAGTTGTGTGTGTATGTGAATGTGAATTTGTATGAATGTGAACATTTGTGTGTGTACCTAAATACACACAAAGCAATTTTTGGTTCTCTGTAGTCATCTGTGGATTTCTTTCAGTTTGGCAGGAGTGTGGGTGTCCACCAGTGAATGGATGTTTTCACAGTCCTCTTGACTGTGGAATTACTTAGCCAGCTACAAGATTCACTGACTCTCCCAAATGCCCATTTGCATTAGATCAGTCTGCATCGCTTAAATATACCACAATTTTGCTGTGGTGTCCTGGGTGCCTGTAGGAGAGAAGCCTAAGATTGTAGACAGCCAGACTTCCCCTGTGCTGGGAAGGCTGCTAAGACTACAGCTTGCAAATGATGAAAATACAACAGTTTTGCTGCAGGGAGTTGTTCCACTGACTTGATCTTAAACCTGGTGTTGGGCTGTTCAGGTGGCATCTCTGGTATAAGCATCCTGCAGCTGGAAGAGTCTCCTTGAGGCAGATTGTCTGTGCTCCAGTGAGCAATCTTGGCTTGGATATGTTCCTCCTTATCCTGGGAGTACTGGAAAGGCCCTACTGCTGATGCTGGCTGCTTCTGAGGTGCCATGAACCCTTGCAGCTGGGCAAAGCTGAGGCCTGGGCATCATGTCCTGCTGAGGTGGCTCCAGGAGTGTTACCCTGAATTTTCTCACTTTCTTGAGTTTTAAAACCTGCATTTTAACTTTTCACCCATAGAAATATTTTAAGGATGTATGTGACATGTGAGAATCCCTTGGAAGGGATGTGTTACCTTCCCTAAACTATTTAACTTATTTTGTCATCCAGGAAAGTGAAATGACTTTATGCCTTTGGAAATGTAATGATGAGTGCTTTGTTTATAAGAATAGTTTCTGGAAAAATTTTAATTTGGAGCACTTAGACTTATTTCATATAGAATTATCTGAAGCTTTTGTCATCTTGATCATTTAAAAAAAAGGCAAACATAAGTCAAAGACTCTAAAAAGTCACAGCCTATAGTGTAGGTTTTGAGTTGGTTTCACAAAAAAGAAATTTTGTTTCTTGAACCAGCCATCTATATGCTAAGGAAAGTCCAATTAAGATGACTGAAGTGTCATAAAATAGAGAAGGCAAAGGACATTTAATTATAGCTGTGCTGCCAGGCACCAATATAATAAAAGAAAAAACGTTGGCCTGCAACACAAAGTACTGCCTAATACATGTGGTATAATAGAGAGACAATATATGATCTAAACACACACTTCTAACTAGTTCAAAAAGCTGTATCTTTGGCTTTTCATGAAGCTGTTTTCCAATTATCAACACAGTTTAAGAAAAAGTAATATTTTTTTAATATTGAGACCTTCAACTTTTTTCAAAGGTTGAAGAAAAATCATCATGCATTAAGACAAAATGTTGCCTAAGAAAATGGATTTGTGACCCAGAAGAATGTATAATTGATGCATGTGGTTGTCTGGATGGTGGAATAACAATAGCAACCATTAGAGATGAGAGCTGGAACTAGTCAGGCAGTGAGGCAGGATGTATTTTATAGGTCATCTGGGCTCCATTCAGATCTACAAGTTTCTATTCCTTCTCCATACTTGAAAGCATTTAATGGATTATTATAAAAGGAAAAGGATGGTATGCAATAATGGTTTAAATTGAAGCTCTGTATATATATCACCACTGTGTGACTTATAAATGAATGTTTCGTTTTTAAAATCCTCCCGTGACATACTTGGAATTTTGCCAGAGCATCAAGGAATTACAACAATGAATTGACCAGCAGCAAGAGTAAAGGACACGGTATAGTACTGTAGAAGCAGTTTTTCCTCTTTAATGGCATGGGCAATAATAAATAAGAAAAAATTCACCAAGAAAGATTTTTCCAAAGCTGCTATCCTCTCCAAGGCAGATGAACTGGTTTTGTTTTGTGGTGTTTCATAATGTTAAATTAACAATAAAGACAATTTTAGAAAGAGGTTTAACAGTCAAACAATCAAAACCAAAAGCACATGGATTCTGAATTTGACTTCAGTACTATGTTTTCCTGAGAAATGCTTTTTTTCATATCAAAATTCATACAAGTTAAAGAATAATTTCTGCTTTGTTTCACATGAACATAAAAGTTTTACTCCTGCTTTTAATGGGTAGTATTTTACAAATGTAATGGAACATAATTTTACCAGGTTTCCCTAAGGGAAAGTCATGGCATGATTACACAGGCAGTCCCATCTCATTTAGTGTAATGCTTATAATATACATGCAAATATACTTAGGCAACTCAAGTTAAAGGTAGATTGAATGGCATTCAGATAATCATAGAGCAGTGCATGTTCTGAAGAAAGTTATGCAGGAAAAATATGCATCGAATGACTCATCCCTTGCAGCCATACATGCCCTCAAGTAGTTTTCCTGTGATGCAGAGGATTCGAGCTGTGCCAGGCAGAAGTACCTGGCACGTGTACATTTGGCTGCACAGGGTGAACATCTGAGCTTGGCCTCATTGATAGCCCATCTCACCAAATAGTGAGAAAAGGAGGTGAAGGGGGTGGGAACTCTTGGGGCTTGCAGTGTCCTCAGCAGCAGGCACAGCCTGGAGAAGGAACCAACCCCCTAACAGGCAGAGCTTTTTACTACCCCTTGGGATAACTGGCTGCAGGGTGGTGGAACACAGAGGGGCTCAGGAGGCATGGAAGGAGGTTCAATCTAGGTAAGATAGAGGCACAGGGTGATGGAGGTGGGACTTTCAGGCTGACAGAGTTTGCTCTCCAAACTCCTTGCACATGAAATTTTTCAGCTGGGGATTAAATTAATCTTTAAGTTACAAATAATAAAGTAATGATTTAACACACCGCAAACTTCAATTCCAGTATGCTGGGTATAAAAAGTGACTAAAAATCTGTGTTATTAGCTAGTATGAAGAGTTTTGTATTTGTGTGATTTATAGGGGTGCTCTTTCTGGGGTGCCTTGTGTGTTGATGGAGAGACCTGTACAAAAATTGATCTGAATTTCCTGTTTTCTTATAGGGGATGATCAAGAAATTTTAAAACATTCTGTTAGCACATGCAAGGGTAGCATATTCCCTAGTTCATGAACAGTATGTAGTCTTTTGCTTTCAGTTTAATTGTAATGTAACTGTAATGTAATTCATGCCAGAATCTCTTCTCAGATCTGGCTCTTATTTAACCTGATGTAGATCACCGTACCTTCACAGAGATCAAGGGAACTACCTCATGTTTTTATTGGTGAAGTGGTATAAAAGTCTAGTCTACATGAACGTAGCCTTGACACTGGTTATTTGAAGATGCACGAAGGAGGCAATTGTAACCTATGTGGAGTCAAAGTAATAGCAGTTTGTAGCGCTGTCTTGTGGGACCACTGGCAACACTGCTGCTGCCTCTGCACTGGGCGCTCAATGCTGCTGCTGTAGCTGACATCTGGATTGCAGGTGTGAGGCCAGCAGTGGGCCTGGCAGCTACTGCCCTGTCTGGGTTGGTAGATCCTTTCTCATTCTCTTTGGGAAGGTAAAGGAATAAAAAAGAAATAATAAAAAATGGAGTACAGAAGCTCAACATGTGTCTACTTTAAATTTCTCTTAAACTTTCCCACTGCTACTGTTAGTAGCTCAGATCTGTAGGGAATAGCAATAGATAGGTTAGCACCAAATCCAAACTACAGATATATGCCTTTATCTGCTGTGGAGAAAACTGGATAAAGACAACACAGTAAAAATTATTTGCTTTTTTTTTTTAAGTTGGTGCTCTCTGTTCCCTGGCACATTTGAAACCAAACTGCTTTTTAGTGATCAAGAGGAATATTTGTTTAATATGTTGTTGCTTTATTTTTTTTTTGCATTTATATTTGTCACATCTCAATTACCTGGCAATACCTGGGAATGCAAATTGTATACATTTCTTTTTAAGTATAAAATTCATCATTTCGATAAACTAACACCCGAGTTAGTATCAGACTGAGTAAAGTGTTTGCTCTTCCTTATTCATTAGCTAGCAAGTTAGCATTTCGTCTGTGAACCTGGGATGGGTAAATTTCAGAGTGCATCTCAGTTAACCTCTAAAAACATATCCTTTGTTTTGTGACAAGGGGCACCCCAGGGCTGTGCCTGCCCAGCTCAGGCTTCTAGAGTACAAAGTTGCCAGGTGCCTTCCATCACAACCTTGTCCCATGGGACTGCAGTGTTTGTCTGCCTGTTCATATCTAAGGAGATGTTTTCAGATGGAATGTAACACTGAATTTGAGGTCTGTCTGTTTGTTTGCTTTTCAAGATTAGCAACAGCTTAGTCCAAGCGCTGAAGCTGGTGCTCCTGTTGGGTGTCCCAGGCTCTGTGCCTGCTGCTGTCATTTTCCTCTACAGTACAAAGGGATGGTTCTGGTTTTGCTATTTGCAAAACAGCTTTAGCTGGTTTTTTTTGTTTGTTTGTTTTGGTTTTTTTTACAGGACATTTGTAAACCAAGTAAACTGGTAATGTGGTGGTTTAGTATCAGCTAGAAGTATAGTAGGTGAGATATTTGTTGTATAACCGAGGCTTGTTCCAATTGTAGGAAAATTCAGACAAATAAAGAAAATGTGTCAAGTATGTGCACCAAAACTACGGTGCTTTAAGCTGCTCTGTGGATGATCTAATTTAAAAGGAAAATGGCCTTAGCTCATGGTAGCTTAATCCTCTTTTACAGTAAAGTCAGACCACTTTACCTCTCAGTGAGAATATTCAAGCCGGAATTTAATGCATTTTAACTTACATGCATTATCGTCATGGGTTTAGTTGATTTATCTTAACTTCTCTGAATTATTTTTTTTTTGAAGAAAACCCCATAGACATAGATATATGGTACAAGCTTTATTTAAAGCATAGTCATGTAGACATGCCCTTAATCTGACATGGGTTTTATGTTACCATGTTAAGTGATAAGTGAGAACTGCTTTGTAAATTGTTCATATGCATCCCGATCCCACAAGGTAACAAAATCAATTCTTTATAGCTGCACTGCCCAGAAGTATCTGGAAAGCCTCAGTATAAGTGCTTGGCATTTGCTCCCATGCTGGGCACTGCAATGCCAGCGACTCTTCAAACGCAATTCCAAATTCTGGAATTTTGAGACTGAGGCTCAACAAAAATAATTCCTGTGATTACTCTTAGTTCATTTTATCCTCTGTGCTTTTCTGCAGACTAAAGATAAAATTATACTAATCACATTGGAGGAACTTTGTTTAACATGATGATGATACCAGCAGAATACTGGAAACCTCTCTCAACTTGTGGGGAGAGCTTCAAATCCATACCTGATGGGAAGAAGAAATACTGACTAGATCTTTTTCCACCCTGACTTTTGAACAGTTTTCTTTATGGGAATGACATTTTTAATGCCAAAAAAATGGTAATGACCAACAGGACAAAGTGCTGAATGCATCCAAGAATATGGAAGTCTACTTCTGAACAGATTAGAGCTCGCTGACCGCTAGGGTTGTCTTGTGGCAAACAGGGTCCTTGTTCTGCTCAGCTGATTCAACTGGCCACCAAGGTAAATGGAATGGAAGATGTCATCAGCATGATACCTCCTGGGTGGTAAGTACCAGCTGTCTCAGGATACCATTGATAGCTTTGTGACGCTGCTGTGATCAGGGAGCCCCACAGCCACTTCTTGCCCTTCTGTAGCAGGTCTTTGTGTTCAACAAAGGAAAGGAGTGTTATGCTTAGATGCTGGGCTGGTGAGTCTCAGTGGGCTGCTACTGCGGGATGCTCCAGAAAGGGTGAGTACAGGTTTTTTTTTTGTCTCTGTGGCTAAAGAAATCCCTTACCAGAAAGCTAGGAAGAAGGTGGCTGATATTCAGAAAAATAGTGGGTACATGAGAGATGCTGAAGTGGCTGCTGTTTTCTTGGTTGTTGTTTCCCACAGAGGGGAACCATGGGCTGTGTAGGTAGCATTGATTTACACTGCTGTGTAACCACTACTGTTGCAGCATGCTGCCTTTTATCCAAGTTCCTCTTGTCATCACACAACAGGAGGTCCAGCAAGTGCTAGAAGCAGAGTTCCCCAGTACACAACAAGAGGAGTAGGGAATTCTTTGCAGATTATTTAAACTTTTCTTGTTTCTGCATCCTTGTTTGAGCAGTTTCCTTCATAGTGACTTTGGCCTGAAGCTGAGGGTGCTAACAAAGCTGTTATATAAAAGCATTACTGATATTTGAGGGATTAATCTTGTGTTTGAGGAGTTAAAGTTTCCCCTGTCTTATTTTTTTATTTTAGCAGTGTTTGTGTGCCATGCCTTTTTGAGTTAATGCATAACAACTCAAGTCGGCTAAAAGTATGTGGCATTAATGAAACTGTGAGCCACATAAAAGACTAAATTGCTTTTTCTCCTTCTGTAATTGCCACTACAATAAAAGCTGCCTTTACTGTAAAATTTTTCAGGGTTAACCCCTGCAGAGCTCCCAGCTTGATGAGGAAGAAGTGTGATTAGAGGTGTGTAGAAGGGGGTGAACAGCTGACTAATAGTAATTAGGGGTGCTCAAAAGCTGTAGGAAGCAGAGGGCAAAAGTTGCAACTGTACCCCTCAATTCCCAGATGAATTGCAGTGTAATGCGTAAGGGTCAGCTGCTGTCCCTCAGCACAGCAGCTTTGGCAACCCTGCCCTGCTTGCATCCTTTTCAGCCACCCTGCTGAACATGGCAGAGAGTGGTGGGAAGGGCATGGAGCGGACATATGTGGCTGAAAGTCAAGAGAAAAAGGGAATGGAGGTTTTCGTGTTCTCTATGGCCACTGTTTTGAATAATAGCATAAATATTCTGACGCGAGAGGGCAGGGGGAGCAGTCCCCTTACACATATGTGTGGGCAGAGGTTTCAGCCAGCAGAGCAAGGGAAGGATTTGGTGGATGTGCAGTATTTCCTATGGGATAGGTGTGCCACCATCCCAGTAATTGTCATCCCTATATTAATACAAAGTATAAACAAATCTCTTTTTACAGAAACATCAACCATGTGTGCTTAAGTATTAGATAATTCACCACATACCATTGGTAATGTAATACATTGCTGAAAGTTTAAAAGAGCATCCACAAAAGGTATACAGGCATTGAATTAGTTTTATAAAACTACTTCTGTTTTTAAAATGGAATAAAAATTCCATGTCATAATCTGAGGGGCTGCCTTTGCTAGAGAGATTGAACATATTCTTTGCAGTATTCACATGGTCAAACAATGTAAATACTAACAAGCACTGATGAATTCTTGCCCTGCTCTCAGGATCATATGTGATTTGTTCTCTTTTAGTGTTTGTTTTTTGGTTTCCTTGTTTGGTTTTTTTTGTTTTTGTTTTTTTTTTTTTTTCTGTTAGAATAGAAAATAATATTGAGAGCATGAAAAGTAGTATTTAAAACAATGTCTTAAATACCATTTCATCTGGAAGAAGATATAGAATAAGCAACCTTCCATATTTGAAAAGGTTGTTAATTAACTGAATTTTACTGTGGCTTAATTAGCAACATCTATGGTAGAATGTGGGAGGTGGTTCTTATCACCTGCCAAGGAAATCATTGCCTTTTGGAGGAGGGAAAGTTATGCCAACGAAAATTGGTTTTAGAACTTCAATAACATTCTCTGTAAAGTCTTTTGATGAGCAGAGGTGATTGAGCCTTAAGCAATTAAGAGAGTGGAGAACAGAGATACTAGTGCCTTGATTGTCTCAAGCCCAGAGCCTGGGCAGGTCTGAGTGCCACCAGCATCCTTGGTGCTTGCTGTGAAAGGAGACGGCCCTCACTGAAAGAGGGTCTCAGGGTGCAGCTGAATGGGGCACATTCCACTCAGCAACTCTTTACAATTAGAGGAGAAATTAAACCAGTGGGAGTGTCAGTTCGGGTGCACCAGACTAATCGCTTGCTATTTGTGAACCAGATGCATGTCAGCAGCAAAATATTTCTGGTATAGCGTGCTCTTGCTTTCGTGGTTGTCCTTGTTAACTGTTTTAATAAATGCAATCTGCAGTTCTCTTTGAATGCATCTTATAGCTAAGGGAGGCACGTACAGGTAGTGGTCATTCATTATGGACAGCTCTGTTCATCGCAGTTGGACGCACAGAAATGCTGGAATTGTATTAATTAGGTGACTGATCTGAGCTGGAAGTCACTGGGGTCAGTGAAAATGTGGCATTTAATGTCCACTGGATTGAACAAAACAAGGTTGAACGTTTACCTTAAATTAGACTTGGTAAAGTTTCTGTAATCCAAGATAATAATTTTCTTGCCTGCTCTATGTGTTCCCAAACATTTTTATTTTTCTTCTAGAAGTCAGGATGTGGAAAGCTGGTAACCAGGGTAGACAGTCTGCTGAGATACGTAGTAGTATTTTAGCAATTATTTCACATTCACAAAGGTGTTCTGGGCTCTTTCTGTTTAGAAATGGCAAGGAGTGTACTTGATGTATTTCTGCTTTGGAATGGAGGAGAGTAAAATGGGACATTCATCTTCCATAAATGGAGTTACAGACCAAAAGATATTTTGGACTTCTTTATGATGGTGTCTGCAAAGATTTTGAGCATAGGAGGCAAAGCAGAAAAGATAAAAAAGCTGATCTGCAGATCATAAGTATTTTTTTTAATATATTGATTCAATCCAGGAATGTGAAGATTAAAAAATAAAAACACTTAAATACTTTCTTTTAATTTTTTTATATATAGTTTTTGATAAACACACAATTTTAATTTATATAGTGATACTGTGTAGTCTTTCTGTAGTCCAGTTTATTTTTCTACAGCATGGGCATCCTGCACATAAGTGCCAGTACTACAGTACTCTTTACCCAGTGCACTAGATGGGTCTGTGGAAATGGTGTGAATGAGTCTCCATGAGCCCTATACACCAAAATTAATTCTTTCAGGCAGTCAAGGAGGTACTGAGACACCATTATCACAGGATGAACTTTTTTTTTTTTAAAGAAAAATTGTCTGTTCTGATATTCTGATTTTCAAAGCAGGTATACAAAACTGAAGAGAAAAACCTGCAGATGAAAATTCCTCTTTCTGAGATGCTCAAGAGCAGGGACCCAACAGAAAGGGTTTGGTTTATGACACTTTGTAATTTTCATTCCCCTTCTGCTAACTTTTCCCTCCTGGCCAACTATCTTTTTTTATCTGATTGCTATCCCATGGGAGTGAGTGACCCCTGCATGGCTCCCTGTGCTGGGGCTGCTTGCTGCTCCAGAGGTGCTAGTTGTCCTTTCCCCTCGTATTATCTAATTGATAATACAATAACTTCATCCCAGAGCATATCTTCACACCATGCTTCTATTGCAGTTTGCAACCTCTGTTTCAGACCTAAAGAGTTGCTTATTCACTTGTATATTTTTCCAGCAACTCTAATAGTTTCTCTCATATAAGATATTACTTCTCCTTGTAAACCTTGGCTCTTTAGCCAGCATAACTGTTCCTTGGGGGCAGCAAGCAAGAAAACAACCTCCTCAAGCCTGGAGTTGCCTTTTAGGAGTAAATTGTAGCCATTGAATTATAGATTTAATCATTAAGCCATTTCTCTGACCCCAGCTCCACCTAATCTGAATATGCTTTGGACTTGAGAATGGAAGCAGAAGGATTTGCAAGATTTTTCCAGTCTGATGCTGATTTGGATGACCCTGTCCTGCCTGCACTTCTAGAGGTCCTATTGGGGAAGGGTTTGAGAGCTTTGACCATATTTTAGTGGGAGGCTATGAGGGTCATAGGAGTCCCATTCAGGGGTAGGAACCGTAACAACAGCTGGGGCAGGAGTCCCACTGTGGCAGTGTCAGCAATGCCTCAGAGAGGCCAGAGGCATATTGGGGGATGGGGAGGGTTTGTGCAGTGCTGGTGCCCAGCCCTTACCCCAGCATGTCAGCTGTAGGCAGATGGGGCAGAGAGGATTAAGGCAGAGCTGTGCCCATGGCTGTCCCTGAGGTCGCTGTTTATGAGAAGTGTGTCTTTGCCTGTATGTATATGTTTTTACATTTGTGTTTACTGTGGGGCACTGGGCACCTGCCATATCTGTTTGTGGGCATGATTTGCTCATGGGAAGTTGGCTGTGGTATCATTTGCACAGTTCTTAGCCTTGGGGCGGAAATATTTGTGGGGATTTTCCCCTTACATAAGTTGCATTGGCTATTTCTAGCTAGTCAGCCTTGCCAGGTGAAAAATCCCTAAGCTGTTTCTTAAACCAGACAATAAAATATGATTTAGCAAACTGAAACAGTGGGTCTGACCCCATGCTAGCGCAACCTTCTGGGTCATTCAAAGCCGTCAGACCTTATCATACTGAAACTGGTGGCTTGGAAAGTGCCTAATCCATCCATATTTTCTGAAAGTGGCTCATCAACTGGTTGCCTTTAACTTCTGACAAGAAATATTGATGTAAGAGATTGGTAAAGTTTATGACTCATGGAGGTACTTGCTTCACTCACTTGTAATTTCTAGTGCAAATGAGTAGTCAGCCTGCACTCGGTTGAGAAAGAAATGACAGTGTACAAAGGAAGTAGAGCAGATTAATTAAATTGTCTGTTCTTGTTAACTCTTTCTGGTTATACGTTTATATAAATAAGTGTTCACTATGTTAGGAAGCATTAAAACATGTTTATAATCACTCTTCTTCAAGTAGCCAGCCACATGACTGGACTCTTTTGTAGATGGTTTTCTTTTCTGAGTTTTCTAGCAATATCTGTGGAGTATTTGATGCTGCCTGATGCAAGGGGGCAATCACAAAGCCCCCAGCAGTGCAAGGGGCAATCCTGACACCTGCTGCTATTTAACATTTCCTCACATTTATGTTTGTTATGTAAAATTCATGAGAATGTTCCTAATTCCCTAAGACTGCTGATTCTCACTTCTTGCAGAAATGCTTCTTGTCACCTGAAACAGATGAGAAAAGCTGATTTAGGGCATGGGAGAAACCTTGTCCTTGCTCCCAGCTGCTGGGCGGATGCTGTGCATTCAGCTGATGCTGTGTGCCTTTGCTCATGCTGGCCCTGCTGAACTGTGGGGTGAAATTCAGGTATAGAGGGGCTGAATTTCACACCTGTTGATCACGGGGTGAGGTGGAATAAATTAAAGGAAGATGTCACAAGATGAGCCCCTATCCCAGAGCTTGGCACTCTTCCTGCCTCAGTCCCTTGTTATGGGGCCATGTGCTATTTGGCGTTTGTGGGTTGCATTCAGGCTACCAGTCCTCTGTGTATCACTGTGGAAACTTGAGGCTTTCCAGCCTTCCTGGTGGTCTGCACAGCAGCTTTCTGCACTGCTGGAGCTGGGAGGGTTGAGGAGGTTCAGTGCCAGGTCTGGGTGCAGCTGGCAGGAGCAGGGAGACATGCCCAGGCCCCTGCCCCAGCCTGGCTGAAGTGAGGAGCTGGGCCTTGCCTTGGGTGTGCTCGTTTTACTGGGCTGCTGGAGTTTCCATTTCTGCTTTGAGATGAACTTTGCTCTTCTCCCTGAGCCCTGCCACTGCCTGTGCAGGGGCTGTCAGAAGCACCTGGTTCCATCATCGCTGTACAGATGGTTTTGCTCCCTTGCAGGATGTACTGCGAAGTAGTGCAGGATGTAACTAAAAGCTCAGAAATCAACTTTAAGGCTAAGTGTTCTGACATTGCCCAGGCCATGGCTGATGTAGCTCAGGCAGTGCCGTGTAAAGGCATGCACTGCTGGGGTGTAATTTTAATCTGCTCAGGGTCTGGCCTGCAAATTTTAAACACCGAAAACCTCTCCCATGAAGAAAGAGTCCCCATGAGGGTGGGGGTGTTTGTGGGGAGCCAAGGAAAGCCTTGCTTGCTACACCAGGCTGGGTGTAAAAGCTGGTGGCTGGCAGGCAGCAGTCACTGATAGGGACAGCCGCAAGGGCTAGGAAGGAGATCATGTATGGAGCAGAGATAGCAGCCAGGATCAATACATCACGTGGCTTAGCTGGCAGCACCAGCCAAGGCAAGCCAATATTTAAGCCATGATGGACAAACAGCAGGGCCTGAGACAAAGGGAGGACTAGGAAAGTGTGGCGATGCGAAGGCGGTGAGTGGGAGACAGCAGCAGAGAGCAGCATGGAGCTGTGTTGGCGTGGCCACGGATGCTTGAGGAGGGCCGGGCCTGTGAGGAAGCGCCTGCCACGGGCAATAGCAATAGCAGCACGTTTATCTTCTGTGCTGGGAGCTCTGCTATGCGTATGGGCACATTTTAGCGCTTGGCAGTATGTTAGCGAGGATCCTCTTTTTGACTTGGAGCGTGCAGGGTGGCATTTTGGTTCTGTGAAGCGTGTGTTAATTGCTGCGCTGCAAACTTGCCATTCCTACCATCCAGTACAAGGGCAGCGTGTGTGCCGTGAGGTCTGTGATAGAGCTGCCTCATGCCTCTTTGATGTCTGCTTTCGTTTGGATGCACTGTGCTGCTGATCTACTTTGTTGGGTTTCAACCTAACCAAAGGAAAGCCTTCAAGCACTGCTTAAAAAAAAAAAAAAAAAAGAAATTATAGTTATACTTCAGGGAGCAAAAATGATCTCTTTTGGCATTGTTCTGTTATCACAAATGCATGTGTGTGATTTATCCTAATTAAAAATTATGACAGACATTAGCCAAAGAAATGTCTGTAAATGACACAATCTGGTCCTGTCTTTGTTTATCACTATCATAATGCATTGCTGGCCTCCTAAAATTATTAGCCTTTGTTACCTGCTACCAGCCACAGGCTCTTGCTTGTGGAACTAAAAGATGTGCAATAGTAAAGCAGAATGTGAGCGTTTCAATGTGGGATCAGCGTTTTGCCTAGTTATGTGCTATCCTTTATTGCCTTTTTTATTTTTTTTTTTTTACTTATTTTCTGTCTGTTTGTTTAGTGGGCAGGACATGATTTTTCTAGCTCATGCTTGAAATGCAGAAATCTGAAGTGGTGGAATTTTCCCTTTCTTGGGGTGGATAAAAGGTTTATCCATTACTTAAAGCCACCTTTATCAAATTAACACTGGTCATTTCTCCATATATGTCAAGTAAGTTTTCAGATCAAACCAGACCTCTGAAGGGACATACACTGGTGCATTAAAGAAAGACCCTGCAATACTCTGTATCAAAAAGGTTAAACTCATCAAATTCTACGTAAACACTCATTTTACCCCAGCTAACCTGTAAAGATTTCATTTTGCTTCATTTTTCTTCTCCCTTACCCTATGCTAAACCCATCCCCAGCTTCGATGAAAGAATCATGTCTCCATTCATTTCCTATCTTGCTGAATTGCCTGCGCATTTCCTATCATCTGCACATAATCCTATTCTCTCCATTATTGTCTTAATACCAAGTACAGCACAAGATAATGGATAGGCACTGTAATAACAGTGTGGCCTGTAGGAGCCCCTCGAGGGAAATATCTTTGACGCTGGTAGAATATTAATGCATCCCAGGTCCCTGATCTTCCTCTTTCACTTCATCTCCTGTTTTCTAAACTACATAATGACTTTCATATACATGACAAAAGCATTAGAACAGAAAAAGACTCATTGATGAGCAGCAGGGCTGTGTGATATTAAGAAGCACTATTCTCTGTTCTTTGTACAATTTTTGACCACCATCAGAGACAGTGTATGCAGGTAATTTCTGATTTGAATAGATACAGGCATAAAGCAGCATTATTGTACTCTGTTAATCTGAATGCCCATCACAGGCACTGCATGAAAATAAATTAAAATGTAATTCTTCAATAATGCATCTGTCTACAGGATGATTTTCAGCAGATTAAAAACAAACAACTTGATATCACTTAGAAAGGCTAGTGGATTGTTTTTGAGAAGCTTAATCATCAGCAGATTATGAATGGAACAGTAAATCAAAGCAGGGTGTGTTAAAAAATGCAGATTGTGTTGTAGCAGCAATTTACTGTACATAATTTTTTAATAAAAGGGAAAAATTGATTTTTGTGAGCATAAACATTGAATCCTGGGAGAATTTAGCTGTTATTATTGAAAAGAGGAATGTTAAAAATGCTATTCTTGTCATGTAGGAGCAATAACCTTTCATTCCTCTTACAAGAAACAGAAGTCCACTTCCTTTTGGGCTGCTGCCGTTAAGCGTAACTCCTTTTGCCGTTTTTCTTTCCTTTTTGTGACAAATGCTATCTTTTGCTATTATATTTTGCTAATCTGTTCCTGATTCATCCCCCTTAAACCAAGGTGCACTCTCTGTTGAAGGGAAGAAGCCCCCAAACTTTCCTGTTGAGCTGGATGGAGCTCACCAAACACGAACTGCAGGCTTTTACGTTTAAATGCAGAGATCTGCTGATAGACACCCTTAGCTGCTTGCCTTCAAGGACCGGTTTTAACTGTTCCTGGTGCTGGGTTAGAGGTGAAACTGCAGGTTGGGTGCTTTGCAGCAGCCCTGCCTTCCCCCTGCCTGCAGCTAGCTGCCAAAGGAGCAGAGCAGCTACTGACCGTCAGTCGTCACAGATAATATCTGAGGAGAAAGGTAGAAATTACTTCAAATCAAGGAACTGAGTTAGGAGCAGGAGGTGAGTAGCAGTCTGGTGCAGGCAGCGTGCTGGAGAGGAGAAAGACTAAAGTCTGGGAGAATCAAGAGTGAGAGCTAATACATAGAAATCCTGATGGAATGTTGTTTTGAGATGGAAAAAAATGTAAAAGTACTTGAAAATTAATTACATATAAAATCAAGGATTAAGAAAATCCTCACAAAATGCACACGTATCCCATGCTTTAAGAGCATGTCTGTTTTCCCTTGTTTCCTGCTAAGTAAATGCTAAGAAGCGTCTTCCAACTTCAGTGCTCAATCCTGACCCAGGCTCACGAGGGGCTCTGGGGAGTCCAAGGAAATGTCAGGGTGAGTGACTGAAGCCATACTAAGAGAAATCTATCCCGAGAGGAAAAGAGGAGACAGTCTGTCTATTCCTGGGCCTACTTTTGTTTTATTTATGCTTTAATTCTATTTTCGGATAATTAATTTGATTGATTTCACTGCTTTTAATGTTATTTCTTCTGTTTTGAACTCATGTGGTATTGTGAAGCAGTCTAATATTGAATTACATTGTTTCTGCATTTTAAACTGTGCTTAGCAGAGTAGAAAAAAATTACATTTGCATCTAAGAGACATTGCACTGTACATCAGAAAGCTGAAGTTGTCCCTTTGAAACCGGGTAAAAACTATGTTAGCAAGTTCCATTGCTATCATAATAAATGCAATGCCTTTTCTTTCACATGTGTTTACTTGCCAAGAGAAAAAATGACATCCTGTGTGACACTGGTAGTGTGGGATCCCAGTTTATGAGACTGTAAACAAGAAGAGGTGAGAAAAACTCAGTTTGTTAGTTTGAGAATTAATTTGAAAATTGTTACGGTCTAAATTTAGTTCTGGAATCAAAATACTAAGGTGTTTTTTTTTTTTTTTCCACTTCCTCTTCAAAAATGAGTCTGGTGTAGAGCTTTTGTTACTCTTCCATAGTCATCCTAAAATGAGGAAAGTAATTTAAATTTTTTTTTCTAAAAAACAGACCTCCCAAAGTCTACTACAGCCTCCTTACCAGCACGCAGGGGGCTGCAGACTTGTGGCAGCCACTGTCCCTGGGTTCTGGGAAGGTCCCTGTGAGCCTGGCAAACCAAAGTCCAGTTTATATGCAGAGGCCTTTTTCTGCTTTGTTTCTCTTTATTGTCTTTACTGTGTCTGCCACGGTGCTATGATGTTTGGTGTAATATAGTAAGGTAGGAATTATTACTAATGTGACGACAACAGGAAAATCAAAGACCTCTAGCAAAGGCTTTGAGACTCAGTGGTGTTGGTTTTGCATGGTGTGGTGGGTTTGTTTGTTTTGGTGTTTTGTTGTTGGTTTGTTTTTGTTTGGTTGTTTTTGTTGTTGTTGGTTGAGTTTTTTTCCTCAGTACTGGAAACCCAAGAACATCACATTCCCAGTCCTCAAAAGAGCTGTATCATGTATCTTGGGCCAACTTTACCAGATGAAGAAAGACTCTGAAGATGTTCAGACTACCTTATAAGAAAAACAAAAATGGATATATTTGTTTTCAGGCTTGGTTGTAGGTCACAAAATCACAGGTCAAGCCAAGCCAGAATCACAGGTCAAGTCAGGCAGGACAGGAGCCTGCATCAGTCAGGAATTTATCCAGGGTGGGAGACCCAATCTGGAGTACGTCAGTGGGTCCTGCCAGGGGCTATGAGTTGGGTGGTCATGACTTGGGAGATTACTGGATTGTGTTTAAAGAAAAACACATGCTATCTTCCAAGGAGCTGAATGAACAGATTTCAGCTAAAACCCCAATTTTCAAATGTATTTCCTACCATGTGTATTAATTAGGTCCCTGCGATCTGTTCCACCGTCAGGTTGTAATGCTGAGGGTGGTGGGTTTTTAACTGCTCACACTGCTGTGTGACTCTGTCTTCTGCTTGTGGGGCCTTTTGTCAGAGGGAAGCACACCATATGCGCCTTTCAGAACACCCGCATTCACTCAGCTCCTGTTTGGTTTTTCTGACTTACTAAATGCTGCTAATTATTGCTAGGGTTTTTTGCTCTTACTTATAATCACCTTCAGGTTTTTGACGGGGTGGGGGGGGGGGGATGGACACCTCTGCAGGGCTAAAGTGCAACTTTGATGTCTTTGGTACACTGTTATTTTTGTAACCTCTGGCATACAGCAAAATTATCTTTTAAATTGAGTTCTAACAATTAAGGTCAGTTTTATTGTTCAAATACAGTTTTATGAAACAAGATGAACTCTGCTTACAACCTTTTGTAATTTTTTAAAAAGTAATTCTTCATTACAGCGTTGAACTTTGAGGTGTAATTTAAATATTGTGCCTTTGTTTTACAACTTGTTATGCCTTTTCTTTTTGGAAGTATATTGCTAGTAAGAAATCTAAATAAATTATCATAAGCCATTTTTTTCTATTCTATATAGCTATATTTCTACTCTTAAAAAAGTCCTACATTAGAGTATATTTGATACTACAATTTTTCATATCTTCAGAGATATTGCATGTACTGTGTGTGAAATACACTTGAAAGGATTTTATTTGTGATAACATTTCATGTTCTTTCTAATCTTAATCCAGGCAGCACTAATTTTGTGTTTGCAAGTAAACATGATAATGAATGAGAATCCTCCTAGAATTGTAATTGGTCTCGCTCTTTTGTATTCTGGGTTTCAAATCTGTGTGTAATTGTCAGTGCCCTATAGAAATGCTAATTATCTTGAATAATCCTGTTTGCCTTGATCAGGCTGGAGCAGTCCCAGTCATTAAGAAGGTATCACCCAAGAAAGTTAGAAAGGAATATGCCATTAAAGCAATGCAAAGAAACAGATAGAGGTACCATTGCAGCTAGGATGGGGAGTGCTACGGGACCAGACAAGAAAGGAACACAGGCTGAAAAAAGTGGAGTGGGTTTTATTTGGTAGAAATGGAGGAGACCACCTAAAAGAGTATAATTTGAAGAAGCTGCAAGATGGAGAGCTGGGGCTATAGAATAGTGTCCCCTCCCCACGCTGGGACTTGAAGGGGTAAACAGCTGCCCCTCCACATGCGCACAGGCGTTTTGTGATGGCGCACAGAGGAAGAAACCTGACTGACCATGCTTTTGGCAGGATTGCTCTTTGAGCACTGTGTGTATACTTCTCAGTACTGTGATAACTAGTAGAAAGTGCTGGGTGGGCAGGGAGGATGTAGCAAGCAGGAACTGGAGGTGCAAGGGGCTACTTTGGCTCTTGTGGTGCTGTTCAGAAAACTCAGTTTTGTAGCAGGTGTGTTGCTGGTTTCCTATGCAGCTTCCTTGGCTTTATTCCTGTTGTTGTAAGTGGAGGGAGAAGTTGCTGCAGTATCTCCCAGGGGCATTTGTTAATAGCGATAGGACTTGTAGAGGTGGTCATTGCAAGTAAGAGTAGGATGGCTGCAGTGTGGTTGAGTCAGTATATTTGGACAGAGTATATGGAACATGTTGGTGTACCAGGCTCTGTTATTTGTAGGACATATGAGGATACACTTGGTGAGTGGCATATGCAATCAGGTATGGTGTAGGCTCCTACTCAGAATGGCAATTTAGAGGTCAATGTGTAAAAATCTAAGGCTGTAATAGCTGTAAAAAAGAGCAGTCTGGATAATCTTACTCATCTATTTGCAGAAGGAGAGAGGGACTGGGCTACCTATTATCTCAGTTGCAGAGTCCTTGAGCTTCCTCAAAGTGGAGGAGGCAGTTGATGAATTTGGGTAATAAAAATTCTGAATGTTGTACTCTGAAATTGTAAGGAACAGGATGCTTGCTTGAAGTTTGAATCAACATTTGTGAAATTCTGAATCGGTGTGTTCATGAACACATGGATAGCAAACTCCATACTGCACTGAGAAAGGAAAATTTACTACTCTGTAGTACAAAAATGGCCTTGGTTCATAATTGCTTGGTTTGTGTTAATGTAAATTTTGGGTTAGTTGCTGCATTAATAGGATGCTTTGCTTGCATCGTATTCAAATTTGGACTGGATTTTTGTAGGAAGACTATATGTAACTAAATGTAGAATTTGTTGAATAATTTGTAATATTTAATGAGTAACTGACGGTTTATTTGGCATCTTGCCAACTAGTATTTTCCCTCTTTATTATTTGTTGATCCTGGGTTATGCCGTTTGGGTTCTTTGGGATCTTTGTGCTGTTCTTCGTTTGATGTTTATTGTTACCATATCCCGTATGGTACAGATTATGTATTAGTTTGCAAGCTCTTTACTTAAGTGTCTACTACTTGACCATCCATTTTACCTGATGGAGACAGTGTCTTAGTAAAGTGGAAGCAGAGCTGATTCTAGTGAATTCAAGCAAACCAAAAATCTGCTGTGTAGTAATGCTGGGCCCATTTCAAGGACTTTAGCAGGTATCTGCCACTACCAGGGGCTCTACTTCAGTGAGCTTGTTTTTTCTGTTGCTCTACCAGCATCATATTGCCTCAGAAATGCAGGGTGACTGAAAGCTCTCCCCTCAGACAGTGATGCAGGAACATTAATTACTGTGATGTCTTCTAATTTCAAAAGTGGAATACTACAGTTTTCTCCTTAATGAACTTCTAGACTCTACGATGTGGAGATTAAAGTGAATTAAAAAGCTCTGCAAGAAATCTTTTATGGACACCAAATTTTGCACTCGTATTA
The DNA here is from genome assembly GCA_033439905.1 of Ceryle rudis. Classification (NCBI taxonomy): domain Eukaryota; kingdom Metazoa; phylum Chordata; class Aves; order Coraciiformes; family Cerylidae; genus Ceryle; species Ceryle rudis. The sequence goes on from JAAGNO010008001.1 coordinate 32,887, forward strand.
AACCTGTTCTCAAATCACTCCCTTGGCTCCCTTCTGCTAAAGTTTCATATTTTTTTCAGAATGTGATTGATCTCATTAAAAGGTGTTAACACTTCTTTAATCCCATTATCAAATTAATCCTGTTGATACTGTTAGTATCTTTGTAATGAAATACAGAGAAAAATAAAACTGTAATTTGGCCTTTTCAGATTTTCAGTGCAGCTACACTGACATGCTGAATTGTACCAGCCCTCATGCTGTCAAGAGATGCCCTAAAAAGGCTCTTAGCCCTGATTATCCATTGGAACAATGGCTGTATCTCTAATTTTAGACAGCCACAAGCAGGGTGACTCTCTGTGAAGAAGCAGGACATTTTGTGCTGCGTTCCCTTCTCAGGAGCGTGAACTCTTCTCTGTGTGTTTAAAGCCCTGCTGTTTACCTTCTTATAAACACACACTTCTGCACCGTGCCCTTGAACAGCTTCAGCATTTAGCAGTGTCCTATTCACAAACACCAGTACTATATCCTTGCCTCTTTTTGCACCCAGTGCACTACTGTTCACACCTCTTAGAGTAAATTTCATATTTTTATGTAAAAGCTGCAGTGGCTGACTGTAACTTGTGTACTGCTGCCCTGTCCCAAAGAATGCTTCATGTTATTGTATATGGTTTTCCTGGATAAACTTTTCTCAGAAATTCAGAATATAAATATTCACTTAGAACACATCTCCTAAATCAATGATGTGCTGTTGATGGGAGTTAAGCTTTATAAAAATACCATTGTCAGGCAAGATTTTCTGCAGCAGCTATGAACTAGATGGGGAAAAATTTGAAACTGGGTAATTTGTTATCTGCATATCCCTGATGACTGAATTGCACACTTGTGAGAAGTCTTCTTGTAACACTGCTTTTAAGTGAGAAAGTCACTGAATACAGCAAAAAAACCCCAAACAAACAAACCCAAACAAACCCAACGCAAAACCTTAACCATAAAAGAAGTTGAGTATAGATTTGGAAGAGGGGATATGTAAAGTGCCTAATTAAGAATAAAGAAAAGCCCGGTGTTGAGGTTTCAAAACCTGAATGAGTGGTGTGTGTGGAGATAAAGTATTCCCAAAGGCAAATGCTGCAAGAAAATTATTCTCAGCATTTTCTATTAATTTCAATTACCATGATTTTAAAATCATCTCTTCTAAAATACATACATTTCAAGCATTATCTGCAGCAGGTGGCTACGCATAGTGTCACGTGGTACCAGGGCAGGCTGTGCTCTACTCTCTTCCAGGTGACATTCTTGGCACCACTTTAAATTACTCTGTCCACCTAATGGAAATGATGACTGAGAGTAGTTGTTTGTGTCTCTTAGCTACCCACTGGTTGTCTTCTGTTGTAATTCTTTAACTTCTAAAGTGTATTTTGGGCATTGTTGTTATGCAACCATCTGGTAGCTCTTGAATTTGTGGAACCTGCCAGGGGGACATGTGCTGACATTCAAAAAGAGAGTAATAGACTCTTAGCCAAAAATATCCCCTCTTTTGTTTAATAGATAATATTTGGCTTGTACCTGGCACACCAGAAGTAGTTCTTTAGAAGTAAAACTCATATTAAAAAGATGTCATAAAATCTTTGGTAATTCATCAAGCTGTGCTCTAAGTGCTGTTTGAACTGCCTTCACATGCATATTCCTAGCAGCAAACAGCAACAGTAATCTTTGTATGCAGTGAAACCTCTGTGCTACAAAGTGGTGGTGCAAACCCTCGAGTTGTGCATGAACTAAACTATACCTATTATCTAGTTGACTTTCTGTATGAAGGTTTTAAACATGTTCCATTAGAGTTTCCATCAGAGGGAGCCCTGCAGCGGGTTCTTCCAGGCCCTGTGCAGAACATCGCATATCCCCACATGCAGCTGCCTTAGCAGCTCTGCTCTCCTTCCCTGCTGCCAGCAACAACAAATCAATCCCAGAAGGTTTGCCTTTAACATTTGATCAGCAAACAATCTGTATACTTGAAGGGCTTCCTTTTACCATTCAGAAGGCACTAAAGGAAACTGTTTTGCCTAACTGCTCATATGTATTTAATTTACTAATTTTCTATTTAGTGGTGTAGTGAACAAAACCTACATTTCCACATAGAAGGCCTCTAAAACCAAACCCTCCACCAGCAACATTGAAATGAATTTACCTGAGGTCTCTAATGGAAGCACAAGGAGACCCCTTCCCCATAGTTACCGATGATAATAATCACATAGTGTGTGATTGGATTACTTGAGTTTCCACAGAATTCCTAGAAAGCAAGTCCTGAACTTTTTAAGGTTAAACAAGCTAAATTAGGAAAATATGTATCAAGCTGTCATTTGTTAAATAGAAGTACAAATGCCTTGTTGTAATCTACATGCATATATGTACTGCAAAAGCTATGGTGAAAGATACGGTAATTTTAACACTACTGAAGTTTTTATTATCCACTGTAAATCACTGAACAAAATCATAGGATCTTGTTGTCACTTCTTTCCATAGTGGTTCATACTAACAGAACGTGACACTTCAGCTAAAATGAAATGTATTCTAGAGGCTGTTCAGGAGGCAGCAGGACAATGCCCTGTGTGGAGCCATTTCCCTTTCAGAAAGCTTTAACAAGGACCTGGCACCTCTGGGTAAACAATAGTTTGCGTATGATGTGACCGTGTTATTTTGTGGCTGGGTGCTGAAACAAATCACTGTGTTCTGCTAAAAATAGCAATTGAGCAAATCCCTGTGCTTGGTTGGGGTGGGTTTTCCCGCCCTGTGCTTGCAGCAAAGTGCACCGCACTGAAGCCACACTTACAGCATCAGTGGCAGTGTGTGGTTCAAATGACCTGATGAATCTGGGCAGAGAGAGAAGGGATCTGTTTGGTAAACAGGTTCTGTGTGCCAGTCCAGTGAGCTGGAATGAACACACCAAAGGAGATATATTTACAGTTTTTAGTAGTGTAACATGGGCTTTAAAGCTTCTGCAGTCTCTTACTGATCTCCTGTAACCCATGGGCTGGAGTATATTGTTACAAGCTTGTCAGGACAGTTTTAAACTGAGGAAAGAGTAAATCATTTATCAGAATATAATAACAAGGTCATGTTAAATGCTTTGGCAGACTAGCACTGGGTAGGATGGCTTCATGGTGGGTGGGTAGAGGTGGCTCGGCTGTCACTGTACAGGGCTGGGCAGTTCCGGGAGGCCACCCACCCTTGGGGGCACAGGACCATCGCTCTGTGGGCAGACATTGGATCAGTTTTCTCCATTGCTTTTACACAATTCCCTGGTGCAGTTTCATTTGCAAGTCTGACTGTGGAAAAAATATTTCTTTTAAACAGCCACTTTATTCTCCATATGCCTAATATATTGGTTTAAAACAGGCAGAAACCTTAGTAAAGTATATTGAATACAGTGTCTTCTGCTGAGACAGCACATGTGTAACCGAAAGTGTGAAGGTCTTCCTGTTCCTCAAGATTACAAACAGAAACTTTCTTCCAGTATATCACTCCTATAGGAGTAGCATGTTTCAACTCAAAATGAGCACTTTCAGGATGCTGGAGTGACACATCTGCCCCCACATGGAATTAAAGTTTTGCTGTAAGTACTGGCTGGGAGATTTTGACAGATCTAATTCAGCTTGCAAGCAAGCACACCTTGAATAATGACAGAGGTTTATATTCTCAGCACTTATAATTGTGAAAACAATTCTATCTATGTTTATACCTCTATAGACAAACAAATACTTGAATTATCCATCAAATACTTTAGTGTAGGCAAGATGTTATGGGTTTTTCTCCAGCTCATATGTAAAATTTTTATTTTCAAACACTTTTTACTCTGCTTTATTTCTGGAGAGCCAGTGGTCAGCAGGAAGAATGACTCCATGGTGAGTTTTTTATAACAACTTTTTGTGATGTTCTTTGTGGTAACTTGCTGCTATAAATAATACATTAACAAAATGAGTTAGTGGCGATCACAATGATAACCCAAGGGAAAACAATGAAAGGCTCCAATTTTAATTTAAACAACGCAAACTCATGTTTGTAACATCTCCATCTCTGGTAGAATATTCTGGGTATAATGTGATAACTGCCAAAAGTAACGCAGTTAATCCACATATGAGTATTGGCTCCTGCCAACGCAGGCCACTTAAAACATGCATGAATAGATACAAAAGTATTTTAGAATGTGATAGTCAAAAAGACACCTTATCGTGCATGTCAATATTATAGCTATTTGGGATGCTAAAGGTTATACAATACTATGCATTAATATGTGGGATAGTGATTTTTTTTTTTTTACTGAAGTAAATTTTTTTTTTGTTTTTGTACCGATCTCTGCCTTTTAAAGAGCAAGGGGAAAGGCAGTCTTTGCTTTACGTATGTGCATAGACATAGCAAAATCTCAAAATATGTGTGTGTTGATGGAGCTGTGCAAAGAAGGATATATTGGCTGGAGTAAGTGGAGGAAGCTCCAGCTTCCAAATAACCTTAGGATTTGTTTGCTTTTACTTCCCCTATGGGTATTTTTTTGGGAGAAGCAAGGTACTATTTCTGTGACTTCTGTGGTAGGGGCGCCCAGTGGCACCCTTGAGGTGCTGTACTCACTAACTGCAGGGAAACAAGCTGGGGATCCAAAAGAGGACAACCTTCTCCTGGCTGCAGTGCAATCCCATGCTGTGGCTGTCAGTGAGGCACATTTTGGGTTGCCTTGGGATGTACAACACAGGATATTACCAACACAGAGTTGCATAGAGTGTGCAAACCATTGGCTGCTGAGGTAACTTCTCTGCTGAAGATGCTGCTGTCATTCCATGCCCATTGTTCAGGGCATAGAAAATATTATTTAAAATGTGCTAAAAGTAGATGGCATGCAAGTGAATTATAATGTGTTGAGGTGAAAATGCGATAACCTACGCAGCCTTTGACAATACTCTGTGCCACTTCAATTCTTGGAGAAAATGATAAGCTTCTGATAAAATAATAAGAAAAACAGAAGAAAACACAAGCCTATCTTTCATCTGCTTCCATCTCTTTAGTTCACAGGAGTAAACGCTCTACAGGAATGAGAGGCAGAGGGTAAAGGGGGATTGAGAGGGGAAGGATTGTGATTATACTGAGAATAGGGCATATGATCAAGTAAGATAATAATCAAGATTAGAGAAGAAAGAACACTTTATATAAGCTTAAAGGGGAAGAACTTGGTATGTTGCAGAAAAAGAGAAGAATAAATAATTGTTAGTCTATAGTATTCCTCTTGGTATTATATACATATAATATAATTATGAAATAAATAAAACGTTTTAGTCTTTCCAGTGGGGCTGCAGCAAGACTGTTGCTAAGGAATGAGCTGCCAGAATAATAATGAAGAGTGTTACTATAAATTCTCCTAAAGCAAAGGGGATTTTTTTTTTTAGGAGGCATTTTACTAGCGTGACATTATTAAGCAAGTTTTGAGCAGATCTGTTGTTTTAGAATAACCATTGAAGGTTAATGTGAACACGTTGAAGGCAGAATAGACAATCATGATCTAGCAGTTAGATGTGAACTACTGCCGATATTCAGGCTGAGCGCTAGTAGAAAAAACAGGGTAAGTTGGGAACATAAACAGTTTCCTATCCGTTCATTGTATCACTTCTGGCTTTTGGAAGGAAGGTGGAAGGACAGGAGGAGAAAATGATGCCAATAGATGTACAGAACTTGGAAAGACCTAAAGGGCCTATTCTTAATCAATAACACCTTCAAGATACAAACAGTGAGAAGGACAAAGAAATTCTTCACCATCTGAGACAGAAACAAGAATGAAGGCCCAAGGCAAATGCAGAAAACGTTTAGGATAAGTATTAAGCAAAGTTCTCAATAGCATGGTTTACTCCTGCAACTGTGACTGTGCTCTGTAACATGCAATGTTTTGATAAAATACAAAATTCACTCTTCAATGCATTGGAAAAAAGATCATGTCAAAGTAATATACTGAGGTTCTCCATCATTCTGTGCTTGAACTGCTCAGAGCCAAATATGGAGCGTAATGTTTCTTCTTACAGGGTAGGGAAGAAAGCTTATCCCTTTCCAGTGAAGAGTAGGATCATTTTTGGGAGTTGAGTATGGCATATTAAATACACAGCTCAAATTTGTCATAATTTGGGTTTCATGCAAAGTTTGGGGAACACTTCTCTTGTGATGATGGGTGATGTGTGTGGTGGAGACAGAGAGACTTATACTGATGTGCACTGGAAGACAGTGCTGTGTTGGACAAAAAAGTTAAGTATAGCCTGGAATTTTCAGGCTTAAAAATAGGCAAAATGAGTAGAAAGGGAAATAAAATCCTTCTTTCTTTTCCTTCAGACCTGTTAGTTTCAGTGTCTTCAGTGAAATCCTTTCCTGGGCTATGACCATTCAAGCTGTTTCATTCATAAAATAAATCAGTGGTGATGTGTGTGATGTGCAGAGTGGAAGAGACATCCAAGAATTAAAAAAAAAAACCAAACCCAAACAAAAATCCAAACAGTTTTTTAGCTAATATCGACAGATACTGACCCACATGTGACTTTCTATAACCTGATATAATGCTCTGTGTTTAGGGTTACAGAACAAGGACCTGTCCTGGAGTAATTGCTCTTTTTTTTCCACAATAAGACAGTAAAGAAGTTAGGCAGTATTGGAAGGGTTATTCTTTGTTCCTCTCTTGTGTATTGCCTATTGGGAATGGAAGTCTCCATGCTGCACTTCTGTGGTGGCATGTGGAGGGGAGCAGGCAGGAGCAAGGCAGGGAGTGGCCACTGTGCAGTATGGCTCTTATCCTGTACAGCATCAGCTTCTGCAGCGGCTTTACAGGAGCTCTGCTTTATATTGCAGTGTAAGGAATTGCCAGGAGAGGGGGGAAAATTGGGGAAAATAAGGTTTGGTTTCTAAAGCAGGGTCAGCCCTTGAGTGAGGAGTATCAGTGATTGTATGAGGCTTTCAAGTTCGCAAGAGTTGGCTGTAGGGCTGTACATCCTCAATCTCATGTTAAAAGATTAAGGAAAGACTCTGACAGCCTAAACTGCCAGCCTCCCTGCATGTATTCCTGTGAGCGTTGGCTTGTGCCACGGGTTTGGCTGATCCTGTTTCTCGTTCAACACAACCATCGGCTTCTTGGAGCATCCGCCTTTTGCTTGCACCATGATTAAATTGTACAGGGAGAACATGTGTTTTTCAGGTCTCCCTGCAGCCCTTTGGATATGACTGTGTGTTAAGTTTGACAAGAGGAGGCGAGGGTGCACATGAAAGTATGTGGTTCTGAGTTTGTTCTTTTTGGTGCTTTCATATTGCAAAGATCAATAATTCACCTCCTGTCAGGTGAAACAAGAAGATCAGTTGCGTTAATTTTTGAATGCTTGTATGGTGTAAATTGATCTTACCTTGCCAAAGTCTTGTTTGCAGCCTTGCTGTGCTTTGGTGGTAGGGGGGGCTACACTGAACTGTGCTGGCTGAAGGTATGGCTTACAAAGTACTATATGTGAATAAACATTGCTGTTATAACAGGAGGTGGGGAAGAGGGGGAATCATCAACCAGCTGGTGGTTTGACAGAGCTAAGCACTGGTTTAGTTTAGTCTGCACATTGGATTGGATTTTTCACCCAAGGTAATGGTTTTTGTTGTTTGTTTTCTTCTCAAATACACCCTTGCCTCTTGGTTTAGCTCATCACCTACACATACAGCACAGAGCTTTAGGGTGATTTCCAGTGCTCTCCAAAAGGTCAGTCACTGTTTTCCCAACTTTGCATGATTGCCAGTGCTTCTTGGAAATGACAAGGGTGCAGAAATGCCATGATAACATTCTGGTGGAGTACATTTTCAGCAGAACCTGGAGGAAGTGTTGCTGCTTGTCCTGGGCACCTTGGTGCGGCAGCATTGTGGTGGCTGGGGCACCATATGGCTCTGACCTGCTTGGCACCTGGCAGGTCCCAGAATGCTCCTGCTCCTGACATGCTTCCCAAGGAGGGGATGTTGTCTTCAATGCCTGCAACTTCTCCCAGACAGCTGCCTGGCTCTTTGCATGAAGGTTTGGCTCACCCAGCAGGTGCCTGGCACTGAGGCGTGCTCACTGTGGGAGGGAAGTGATGTCTGCCCAGCATCATCGTCAGGTGGTGCAGAGGTTCTTCAGATAGGCATTTTGCTGTTATCTCTTTGCAAATGCTATGCCTGGTAGATATTAAAGTGCCACTTAAAATGTTGCTTACTTACATTATTCTGAAAAAATGCTGGTAATAATCACCTACCAGCAGGCAGCAGTTCCCTCTGTGTTCAGAGGCATCAATTGCCTGCTGCAGTGCTGCTCTCTTCGACGGCTCAGGAACTGCCTTAGGCCCGTGGCAGTGCTTTCTGTGCTACCATGAATAAATGTAATTCTCTGATCACATCTCTCATTTGTGCATTGATTTTGAACTAATGATGTGTTTGTGTGTGCATACCTAGGGAAAAAAAAAAAAAAAAAAGTATTATGTGCTAGAATTCCTTCTCTGTTTTGGACTGTGTAGCTCAGGGCTGTTGTGGAGGTACTGCATGTAGCGCTGCTGCTATGACTGGATTTTTATGAAGTCCTTGAAAAGATTTAATTAAAACTGTTTTCTAGATTTCATCTTCTACAGAGAGACCTTTTATAGGTTCTACCCATGGGGTATTGTTTATCCAATTTAAGGTATTTAAATTCAGAATATTATTCTGGCATATTTGTTCTCTGGAAATCTAGATTTAATTTTTTTCCGAAGCACTTTGCCATTAGGTGGAGCAGAAGCAGTCCACATTCTGCAACTCCTATGAGAGATGAGGTTGAAGTGAGTTTGTCTCTCCTACATTTTGTTCAAAGTCTATAGGTAACCTGGCCTCACTGTGTCTGAATATCTTAAGTATGTCTTATAGGTCTATTAAAACACTTATATGCATATTGCAGTCATTTATCTTATTCTGTATTTAAACAAATATGTCTTTCTCCTTGAGATTTTCTCCAGTTCTGGACACTGAACTATTTAGTTTGTCTGTACAAGCTATTCATTCAATCTCGCTTGCTTGCTTGCTGGGTTTGCTTTTGAATTGACCACTGTGATACTCCCAGGCATTGCCACAAGTGCAACATGAAG